>JANHFP010003830.1:85609-101325 GCA_032468135.1 Calamaria suluensis | reverse complement strand
GATTGGCTGTAAACCGCCCCGAGTCCGCAAGGAGAGGGGCGGTATATAAATTAAATAAATAAATAAAATAAATAAATGGAGTTTGCTTTCTGTTGCCTTGATACTTTGTCTTTCTTTCTCTTCCCCCTCCCCACCCCTGCAAAAATGCATAGGCTCTTTGTTTAAGGAATTTTCAACTCTGGTTTTTAATTTAAGCGAGTATATTAGAGAAACTAATATACATGAGAAAACAGAAGGCAATATGTCTGGATAAGCCAACTTACCTTTAACTTATTTTGTAGGAAAAAGTAAAATAAATAAAATGATTGGTTGCACTCAAAATCCATTTTATACCAATTCTTACTAAGCAAATGAGTGAATTATTAATATATGATCAATAATATCTTTAGCACTAGGGTTTAAAAGGATTTAAGAGTTCCAACAAGGAATGGAACACATTGAATATAATTTATCTTCTATGGAAAATTATTGGCTTAAATAAATCAGTTATTCAGCAGGTGAGGAGGGCAGGGATGGTGGCTATGGCTTGTGGTCTTACAAAAAACTGCAAATGGGGTTTGAATAATTTAAACTTTCACTTTCTGTATGTTATTTTCAGGAAAGATAACCTGCTTTCTTTGGAATTAATTCTTACTGTAGAAGGAAAAACTAACGCAGGAAAAATATTTAAATTTCTCTGGGTTTATTATTTTAAAAAAGAACACCAATAAAAGTCGAGGACAAATTTTATTGAATTTGTAAGTTCACGTAACAATGAAGTATTTTATGATAAAAATGTTGATTTTAATAAAAAAAAACATTAGCATGTCAGTATACAGTTTACACAAGTTTAATGCCATATAAATATGAAGATCATTTCCCATGTCTCAGATAGTACTGGAATCACTTCATTAAAATAATACAATTAATAAAAGTGCATGATATTTGTTCAAACTTTACACAGAAGAATTATTACATAGAATGAGCATATGGAATAAGAATAGTTACCACCAACATATTGAATGCAAAAAGAGAAATTCCTTCTGTACTAGTTCTAAAAGGAACAAAATTGGATATCTCTATATGGACTATAATATTGCATTTGATTATACTAATTATATTCACTGTAGAATATTTAGTTGAAAGTGATAATTTCTTCATAGGTATTATAAGTGACCCTGTCATTTATTTTAACCAGTTATTTTCTAGGACTAAGATCATTCCTCAATAAATTCAAGCACTATCTTAGATTTGTTTTACTTAACCACACTACTAGAAAGTTCAAAGTAAATTAAAGTGTATTTCAAAATAAACCATGTGCATTCCCTTTCCATTATTTTTAATAGCAGCTTAAAAAACCACTTAAAGTCAAGTTAGAACAAGTTGAAACATAATAGAACACTGTTGGGTACCATAGTAAAGAAATATTATTTTAAGAGTTCACACATGTGATTTCAGCAAAAAAAGCAATGATATTTATAAAAAACTTTCAAACATTAAAAATCCTTCATTTAACTAAAAATAACTTAATAACTCTTCAAAAAGAATCAGTGATACCATGAAAACAGTAAAAATAAGACACTAAATAAGATATGTATAATTAGCATATTAAAAGTTATTTTTAAAGGTGTATCAATTTATATTTTTAAAGATATGAGACCAGCTACTAAACAACTATTGATATAGTTCAAGATTATTGGTAGTTTTCATATCATTAGCCAAAAAAAAAAGTGATGCTTCTGATGTCAGATAATGCTTTGTTGAAATTGTTGCATAGGCAAATTACATTGTTTTCTTTATACCAAGATATATGTTTTGTTTATCTGCCAAGATATTTCTTCTGTGTATGTCTAATTGAAATAAATTCTATTTAAGAAGAAAAAACACAAATTTAAACAATTTAATACTGGACAGCACTAGGCACAAATCATTCATCCATGTCAGTCTTTGCACAGGTGATGCTGTATCTGACAAGTATTTCCTTCATATATGGACCATGACTGGTAAGTATAATGCAACAAAAACTAAGGAAATTGCTATTATGCCATTTGCTCAATTTTCTCAATTTACAGTCCAGAAATTCAACTAAAATAATGGATTTCACATGGACTGAAGTAACCTTTATAAAGTGCTTATCTTTATAGCGGTTTACTATTTATTATTAAAGCTTCACAAAATAGATTGTATTTCCTTTTCCTTTAGAAACAAGGCACTCTCAAATGATATTTTCCAAGCTCTCTCTGCAAATCATCTTGTGAGCTCAAAGTTCTCATTCAATCCTATGATAATGATTTAGGTACAGACTAAATGTCAGTCAATACAACCTCATACGTTTTCATAGTTTTAAGAATACATACAGCACCTGCATGGCTCTGAGTATATTCAACAGTAGTAAAATATACATATCAATCCTATTTGGGGCTAGTCACTCATTTTCAAGTGATAACAAAGTATATTACTGAAATGAATGTCATGTTTTAAAACTACACATTTATAAAAGTATTACTTTCTCAAAATACTTCCTTGAATGAGTACTTCCCATGTCCTATTTTGATTTGTATAGAAAACATTACTGAAGGTCTTCCACTTACAGACAACTGATTTCAATATAGGTTCAATTATATAGAATTTTTTTCCTCTTTCCAAAAAAATCTTTCCAAACCCCTCCCCAATTTGATTTATATATGGAACAATGCAACAAATCCATCAACAAATCTGCCACCAAATTAGCAGCATGCTAACAGATGGGAAATTGCCCTTATAAGTGGTTTCAGGTGGTGTTTTCAATGTAAAGTATCTAAACAGGCACACCAGTGTATGCCAAATTTCAGAAGATTTCATCCTTCATAATATTGAGAAATAAATTCTGGAAATCCATCAACTTAGTCCAGTTCTTCTAGCGCTTTATAACTACTTGTTCATAAGCTCCAGATCCCGCTCTGAAAGATTAGAGGAAAAATTAGAAACAAAAAGAAAGCTTGAACTAGTATAGGCAGTTCTCAATTAATATACACTCATTCAGTGTCCATTAAAATTACAGTCGCGCTGAAGAAGGGATAATGAAAGTGGGTCCTAATGGATAATAGCGGTTGTAATGTGATTGTAACTTAGGCATTCAGTGATCTCATAGTATCAATCAGCATTTCCAGTCTTCACTGCTGGCTTTCAATAACTGAAGACAGTGGGAAAGCTGGCAGGTCACAAATGGTAATCATGATTGCCAGATGCTATGAATCTTAGGATTTGCCTAACAGCTGCAACTGCAGGAATTACAACCATAAGTCAGTGTGATCATGTAATATTGCACTTTACAAATGTGTTGCTTAGCAAAGGAATTCTCATTGATAAGTAGGGACTACCTGTAGAAAAATTCATGTTTTCACACACAGCAGAAATTTAATATTGTAAGACATTTGCAGTTTTCATTTTTAATTTTTAAAAAATCATTTTTTAAAAAATCAGTGCATGCTTAAGTACCAGGACATAATGTTAACACATTCTGTGCTCAGATAGAATAGAAACATTTTCAGAAAGATTTTTCATACCAGAGAGGCACATTGGGCAGTACAAATGCAATGGCAAGGTAAACATTTGAAGACACATTTTATTGTGCACCCTTTTTGTCAGGCAAACAATGGCTAATAATTTCACTTCTTCATGTGGAAGTTGACATAAATCCATATGAAAATTGAGAATATTACCACTTACATATTTAACTTTCTTTTTTAAAAAAACTTGGTATGTTTTTTAAAAATGAAATCCATCAAGGTTACATTAATTAGAATCTAAACTCAAATGATTCTTTGGAACTATTTTGATTTAAGCATAAAATGAAGGCCATAGTCCTAGAAACAAGGAAAAGGGTAAAACAACAAAACTTGTATAGAAGGTTTACAGGAAATCTCAGGAACTTACATTAGCTTGCCATTGTATGGGGAAAAACTATACAAATTATTTCCATTTCATTGCCAACTGAGTTAACTTTTTAACCTTATATCTGCTGAGAAACAATATGTAAGATTGTTTTGGGTTTTATGTTAATACTTGTTCTTCAGAAGATGCCAGAATGTAATTAGGGCATTGTTATCCACCCACCAATTTACAAGTAAGTTTGACCAACGCTTAAAAAGCAACATAAATGCATTCAAAGATTTGAAACTTGAAAAATTAGAATAACATGCAAAGTTCATTTATTTCAGTAATGCAACTTAAAAGGTGAAAGTAATATATGAGATAGACTCATTACATGCAAAGCGAGATAGTTCAAACCTTGATTTGTCATAATTTGGATGATTATGGCTTACAGCTCATGAAAACCCCAAATTCGCAATCTCAGAAAATTAGAATATTACATGAAACCAATAAAAAGGATTGTACATAGAACAATATCGGACCTCTGAAACGTATAAGCATGCATACGTACTCAGTACTGGGTTTGGGCCCCTTTTGCAGCAATTACTGTCTCAATGCGGTGGGCATGGATGCTATAAGCCTGTGGCACTGCTGAGGTGTTGTGGAAGTCTGAGATGCTTCAATAGCGGCCTTCAGCTCTTCTGCATTGTTCGTTCTCATGTCTCTCATCTTTATCTTGGCAATACCCTAGAGATTCTCTATGGGGTTCAGGTCAGGTAAGTTTGCTAGCTAATCAAGCACAGTAATCCCACGGTCATTGAACCAGGTTTTGGTACTTTTGGCAGTGTGGACAGGTGCCAGGTCCTGCTGGAAAATGAAGTCAGCATCCCCATAAAGCTCATCTATGGACGGAAGCAAGAAGTGCTCCAAAATCTCCCGGTAGACAGCTGCATTGACCCTGGACTTTATGAAGCACAGAGGACCAACACCAGCAGATGACATGGCTCCCCAAATCAACACAGGGTGTGGAAACTTCACAATGGACTTCAAGCATCTTGCAGTGTGTGTCCCTCCATTATTCCTCCAGACTCTGGGTCCTTGGTTTCCAAATGAGATGCAAAAGTTGCTCTCATCAGAAAAGAGGACTTTGTTGTTGTTTTTTTTTAAAAATATTTTTTATTGAGTAATAGCAATTAATAACATATGTTCAAAAATATATTACATTATGTTAAAGATTTTTCATAAGGTATTGATTTTTTACATTTTATAGTGGGATAAGGTAAATGGGATATATAATTTTTTTTTACAAAAAGAGAAAAGAGGACTTTGGACCACTGAGCAACAGACCAGTTCTTTTTTTCTCTAGCCCAGGTAAGACACTTCTGATGTTGTTTATTGTTCAAGAGAGGCTTGACAAGAGGAATACAACATTTGAAGCTGATGCCCAGGATCCATCTGTGTGTGGTGGCTCTTGATGCACTGACTCCAGCCTCAGTCCACTCCTTGTGAAAGTCCCCAACACTTTTAAATGGCCTTTTCCTCTCCAGGCAACAGTCATCCCTGCTGCTTGTGCACCTTTTCTTCCACACTTTTCCCTTCCACATAACTTTCTATTAATGTGCGTTGATACAGCACTTTGGGAACATCCAACTTCTTTTGCAATTACCTTTTGAGGCTTTCCTTCCTTATGGTGGAGGATGTCAATGATGGTTTTCTGCACAACTTTCAGGTCAGCAGTCTTTCCCATGATTGTGATTCCTACTGAACCAGACTGGGAGACCATAAAGGCTCAGGAACCGTTTGCAGGTGTTATGGCTTAATTAGCTGATTAGAGTGGGACACTTTGAGTCTAGAATATTGAACCTTTTGACAATATTCTAATTTTCTGAGATTGTGAATTTGGGGTTTTCATGAGCTGTAAGCCATAATCATCCAAATTATGACAAATCAAGGCTTGAACTATCTCGCTTTGCATATAATGAGTCTATCTCATATATTAGCTTCACCTTTTAAGTTGCATTACTGGAATAAATGAACTTTTGCACAATATTCTATTTTTTCGAGTTTTACCTGTATGTATATTTGTGAGTATTTTGCATGCTTGTGTCTGTAAGGACAGTTGATTCAAAGCTGAGATCTGCTTAAAAAGGATATGTCACACATGATGTCTGTGTTTAGTCCATGTTTATGTCTGGAAATTTACTGATTTCTTAAATAAGTGATAATGTCAAATGTTTTTTTGGCAAAGGTGTATTCTATTGGGCAGATGCACTGGACTTAAAATACATCTTTAATTAAGTATACTTTACTTAAAACACACTCAAACTTCTTGAAACACATCTCAGTATCTTTAGCTTCAGTTCTTTTATTATAAACTTCAGGTAGGGCAAATTTCCTTTAAATACTGCTCACAAAAAGTTTGAATCCTTCCCAAACTCTTTTAATTTAGCATTTTGAATAAAACCCTTGTGATCCAACTTGGATTAGCTTGTGCAGTTCAGTTTTACTAGTTCCACTCCCAACCTATCCATGATTGAAGTTTATTCTCAGTCTGGTATGAGGATGAAATAAACGGATTATAAAAATAAAATAAACAAACTAAACCATTAGAAAAAAAACCTGGAGGATGACATCAAAAATTAGAAATGTCCTGCTTTATTGAGAATGTTTGTTTCACTAAGGCAAGATACAACAAATAAATCATGAGCATCGATACTAACAAATATAATTCCTACAGGTGTGATGCCATTAATAGTACAGATGTAGTGATTATATATGTTCATAAAACCCACGTAGAGTATTTTAGATGTTATAATTGTAATCTATGTCAGACTATTAGTTTGTGCACACCTCTATAGCTCAGAATCACACGACTGGGGAAGACAAATTATCTCTTTTTGTTGTGATTTTCAAAAGTGTATCCTATCTACTGTATTTTGTTTTGTCTTTTCACCAATTATTTATTAATAGATGAACAAGGTAACATTTTGCAGAATGTTACTGCCATTCGGCATTGAAGGTTTTAATTTCAAAACCTCAAACATCCTGCTACAAAACTTGGCATTGTAACTTTCCTGTAACTTTCTAACTGTGGCTAATGTCAAATGCTATTAGATTTGAATGCATGGCATAAAGGATAGAAAGTTGGTTTTTCAGGCCTCTTTGATCAACTTTAAAAAACTCAATAGTCTCTCCCAGGTATTACAGAATTGCACTGTTTTACAGCACTGTAACTTGCTCTCACCTGGCCTCAGTTGCTCGGTTCACAAAACTACCATGCCTAAACTGATACTATACATCATATAGTAGCTTAGTTTGATACTTGAGCTATGAAACATGAGGCAAAAAAGGTCCCTTATATAATGTCTTCTATAATGTCTGTTCTTCAATATTTATTTTTCAAAAAATCACTTTGTCCTTTATTTTGGTCATTTTCTAACCATTCAAATGGTACCACTTAATGTCATTTCTGACATTCATGTGAAATATATGGAAATATTTAAAAAACAAATTTATATATAATACTTGATTTTAGATGTTTTTATTTTGTCAATTTTTAAGTACAAAAAGTTTTTCTAAAGTTTTTCTTGGTTTTGTTCTTGAATTTTCCTTTGTTAAGCAAAGTAATAAACCTTTCAGATTTGCCTTATTTTAAGGTTTGTCTTTCCTCCCCCCCTCCCTAAACTAATATGATCCAATATACCCAGCTTCATTTATTCAGCTCTTGTGAAATACAGCGGTCTCCAACCTTTTCGGCTTAATGGACTGGAGGCGGGGGGGGGGGGGGATTGTTCTGTGTGACTAGCAAGCACGTGTACATGCAGCTCCAATTGCACAAGCGAGGGCACATGCCTCATATTCCCACAAGCGGCGCTTTCTAAGTGTGCCTAGCCACCCACTGCTCATGCCAATGGAGCTGTCCACTCCTTGTGAGAAGCCTGGTTCAAAATGTTGGGGAAGTTGGGGACCCCTGGTATAATACACTCTATTTTACCTGGAAGACACCAATAAACCCTAGAAGAGAGATGTAACTGAAGATATAATACTGGGAACAGAAATGGAAATACTAGCAGCAGAACAAAACATGTTTGACCAAATTTAAACCAGAATGACCCACAGATATTGCAAATTATGTCATAAGATAAATTCAAGTATTTAATGTGTAGTATTTATTAAGAATAAAAAGATGACCAAGGAAATAAAAATATAATTTCTTTTAAAAATAAATAAATATTGTACATCAGCTAGAGAACAACTAAGGGGAGGTTAGAAACTAAAAATTTACCTATGTTTTTAGTAGTTTTCCTCCTTTACTTTTAAATAACAAAACAGGGAAGACTTTAGCATTCAGTTCAAATTCAATAATATTCTTAAAATTCTTTTCCTTATTGTTACAAATAACAATACATTTTGGTTTTCAATTTCTCATCAATGATATATTGTGCATCAATTGTACATCATTTCCAATTGCTTTAGAGAGATAAAAGAATAGACATTTTTTAAAAATACTGTTATACCAGTAAGTGGATAAAGCAATTGGAAATGTTGTATATATATAAATATATATAAGAAACCCTTGACATTTACGGCTTACAATAACTACAGTTTGGGGAGGAGGGTTGGACAGCTGCCCTTCCCCTTAATTGATGCAAAAGCAGAATTGTTCATTATAAAAAGTAGTCCTAAGGTTATGAAGCTAGGAAGTCGGAGGACAAAATCCAGTTGCAGGTTGTCAATATAAATTCTTTAACACTGAATTATGAGGTTCACAGAGACTTAAGAAATGACTGCAGTTGGTATCCCTTATTTAGCAGCTGAGGCATGAGTCCAGCCAAGGGATCAGGGATAGTTTCTTAATGGAAAAACTAGTTTCATAGTCTGGCTATTGTCGCCCTGGGGACAGCTGCAACTTCTCCAAGTTAATATGGGCGGAACTTTCGCTGTGCCCTCATGAGAGCAATTTTCTGCTTATCCTCTTCAAATTTCTTTCTTAGCTGGGCTATATCTGAAAGAATCACAAAAGATATTAGATAGAGATGAGAATATCGTTCTTAAACCATCTAAATTTCCAATCCTATAATATGTTAGCAGATAAGGTACTCAAGGTGATTCAAATTATTACTGGAAAATAGGGACGATGAAGAAAAATGCTTTCATAACATTCAACCCATTTGCTGTTATGTCACCAGATAACAAAGTGGGAGTTAGTCATCTAACTTTATTTAGCAATCTTTCTATCCAATTCTGTCTTATTTAGTATTAACCATTCTGAGTTGGGGGATATTTAGATTCAGTTCCACCTATCTTTCAATTGATCTACTGGGAATAATTTGTCCCCAAAAGCAACATTTTGATTGGGGAGAAAAAACAGCAAAATAAAATAAAGGATTTTTGCTCTGGATTGATGCATATCCTGACAAGCCTAGTCCCTTCAACAGCATGTATATCCCAATAGATAACTTTCCCAAAGTAATATGGCCCTTTGAAGAGTACAGCATATTGCACTGAAAGAAATATCACCATGCTATATGTTGAATTTTATTTTAGAGCCCAATATTTTTCTATACTTTATATGCCTAGCTTAACTATAAAGGCTGTTGGGACTAGGACAAATATGAACTATCTCCTGCCAAAATAAACAAAGATGTGTCCAATAATGCTGTTTAATGCCTTGTCCTCTGTGTTATTTGTAGAACAGTAACCCTTGTCACCTTAGATTGGACATGAAGTGCCTAATTTTTAAGGGAATTTTTAAGAACTAAACTGCATCTTAACTCTTTTTTGTTCAGTAATAAATGTTTTTTTTCTCTGCGTAACTGGAAATTACCATTTGGAAATTACCTTGTTTTTAGAAAAATCTTTATTTTTGAGCACAGCAAAAATACCTTTAAGTACTAAACTTAAATTTTAAAAACTTAAACTTGTGATATAGTTTGAGTCTGTATCCAATTTTATTTGCTTTTTTAATTTCAATTTTTAGTGGCTTCTTTTTGGTAAACCCTTGCTACAAGAGATATTGGAGTTCCAAACTGTTTGCCCATGATTTACTGACTTAAGAAGCAGAACAAAAGAAAACAAAGTCTCTCACTTTTAGTTTTCCTTCTCTGACCTCACCAAAGCAATATATAATATATATTCACTGCATCATCATTGATCACCCAAATAAAAACCAAATTTGGGAAATGGTGTTAAGAACTTTTAGTTATTCTACAGATTGATTACAGAAAAACTATGCTACCTAAACAACACAATCTAATGTTATTCAAATTATGCTCCTTTATAATTAGGAGATGTGCTGTATCCTGAAAAACTAGTTTAGGGTAGTAATCAAGCCATCAAGTTGAAACTTAGAGACTGTGAGTTCTACTCTTCCCTTAAGTACAGTCTCTCTCCGCTCCAGGCCAGTCATTCCCTCTTAGCCCTAGGAAGCAGGTAATGGCAAACCACTTTTGAAATCTCTGCTGGTGTTACCAGGTCAGGTAGCCTGCATTCTGTATCTTTGCATCTGAAGAATTTTGCATTTATCTCATGAAATTCATAATCTAATTTTCAGCTAATTTTTCTAACTAATAATATAATTTTGAATGTTATTTCTATCTTATTGACTATTCCACCCCAATGGTTTTCTTCTGCAAATTTGATATTCCTTATTCCCATTCATTCAAGTGATTAATAAAAATGTGGCTTGAACCTTATGCCTGAAACAGTTCATGAAATGTAAATAACTCACGTTCCCTCTTGGTTTCACGATGTTGCCAGGCATAAAAATTGAGCAGTTCCTTCCGTGCTCTCTTGCGTTTCTCTCTTTCTAGGGCCCGCAAATTGGCTGCTTCTGTCCATGGAAGACCAGGCTTTCTGCCCTTCCTTGTCACTTTCACCCACCCTTCCTTATCAGGAATACCTTCTTCCTTTTCAGCCTTGGCTTCTTCCTATTCCAGAAATGTGAAAGGGAAAAAAATTAAGGTTGTATGAAAGTAGTTTGATGTTATACTTGCTTTCAAGAAGTGTTTACAATCCAGAAGGCCATTCTTAACTTGAAGAAATCCCAGTTTTGTACAAAGTGAGATTTCTTATAATAGCAGCTTTGTTCTCAGGAAATATGGATAATGTAATTGTCCAAATAATCCCTTTTTAGTTATATGATACTGGTTGGGGAGAAAATGCCATGGCCAATTTCAGGATGGTGGACACAATGTGGTACAACCACCATAAATAATGTATTGAAAAATTATAATTTTTGGGATTGAAAACATATTAACACTTTATATCCCACTTTGCTTTTCTCTTCTGCCTGTTTATATATTCTCAAATATACTTTGTGAGATAATGTGCTGAGACAAATAATGGCTAGTCCAAGATCACTCAACGAGCTTTCTGGCTGAGAGGCCCCACCTAAACATTTTAATCACCCCACCATGCCACCCATTACTAATCCTAACCCATTCCAGAGGGGTTGGATCAAGGAAAGACTCTTTGAAGACAGGCAGTATTTCCCTACAACATTTATATCCTTGGTTGCTTTACCTTTGCAATCTTCTGATCATAATTTTGCATGAAAGAATCAACTTCTGCCTTCAGCTCAGCAGGATCCACAATTGAGGCTGCGTATCTAGCAATCCATTCTGAAAGAGTGAGAATAAAATAACCAGCAACTTTGTAGTGCAATTGTCAAGATATGAAAAGAGGGGGAAATCATTTTGAGTATTTGGAAGTTACTCTTCATATATTTGGAACCAGATTCAGTGTTGTAGGAGAAACTGATCTATACCTACGCACAAAAAATATGTTTTATAGTATTATTCTTATTCTTATATTACATCAAACAAATTAACAATATAAATGCATGCATACACCCAATATGACAGCCACTGGGGATTTAGTGCTGTTAGGCTGGATTGCCATTAGAGACTTAGTGTTGAGGTTTGTCCATCACTGCCTGTAATACATTCTAGACAAGAATCAGAACTACTAAACCTTAGGTAATCTAACATTTCTTTGAATTTTGGATTAGTACAAATGCGATTAAGAAGAATGGTTTACATTTTATTGGGCCTTCTAATTTTTATTAATATTACTTTGAACAAAGGTACTTGCTATTCAATAACTTTGTGTCAAGGCTATCCTTCAAGATGTTTGCCTATTGAGTTTGCTTGTTTGATAAAGACACTGCCTGACTGCAGACTTGATACTGGGCAGCTCAAAATACAAGCATAATCTTATACCAGTAAACAGATGGCATATCTGGTAAACCCATAGACAGCATACACTCAACATGGATTCCACCTATCCTAGTCCAGTGCTGGAGAAGAGCCAGAATGCCATTACGGTGGGAGTCATCCAGTTCCAGGACCCACATTCCCGGAGGCCAGGCACAATGACAGAGAAGGGATGAGACTTAAAGCCTGTTGATTCTGTCGAAGGAAGCTAGGTAGTTCCTCCAGTGACCAGGTCCTATGCCACAAAGAGATTTATAGGCAATAAATCAGGCATCATCTTCAATCATCCAGAATAATTAATTGAATAACAAACAGCCTTTTAGCTAGCAAATGGATTTTATTATATTTGCATTTCATTTTTCATTGCTCAGAACTCAAGTCCTTTAGTATTTCCACTACCTTCTTGGTTTTCATTCTAAATATTTTATCGTAAGTCAGATCAGGCAAAAAACCAAAACAAAACCAAAAGCCTGAAATCAAGTGTGTGAAGAGAGAGTCAAATCCTTGATTTCTGGTTCTGTCCAATATTTCTTAGGCACTACTGAGTGCAGCCCTAAATGTAGACTTCTGTATGGAAAAGGAAAATAAGTAGCATTTGTGCTTAACTTACTGTGAATGCCAGTTTGCACAGGATGGCTGTCTGAAGATATTATCAGGGGTCCTTGTAGTGATGAGGATTTGGCAGCCTTTACTCCAGAAGGTCTTCTGAATACCACATAAGCTACTTGGAATCCCTGTGAAGCAAGAAGCATTTTGTTTCAGGTTTCACTTACATATGTCCCAGAAAATAAGGGCAACCACAGAGATAGCTGTTCAGCCTCAACCTGTCTGTTCATATGCCATTATTATTTTTTCCCCATTGACAAGGATCTAAAATACAAAAGTCAGCCCCTGGAATCATTGTCTATTTTGCCTGGGATTACTTGCAGGTTGTTCTGTCACGTATAGGTCTAGAAATATTTATGAATCAAGGTCTAACCTAGAACTCACAGAAAAAACTTAGCTAAATATTATATAATAAATATTGCACACTATTTGCTAAATCAGGACTAAAACTTGCTTCTTATACAAGGGCCTTGCCTCTCCCTCCTTTAAAGAATCAAGAAATCTGTCTGCAAAAATTATGTAGGATAATCCAAATTATAAAATGACCAGAGGCAAATTGAGGCAAGCTAGAAAGGGACCCCACTCCTTTCAGCCCATAGTAAGTTTGTTAATCTAAAAGATCTCGATGTACAACATAAAGACTGCTTGATTATTTCATTGAGGAATCAAGAATAATGTGAGGAAAAAGGTAACACTTGACCATAATAGCCCATTTGCTTTTTCAAAAGTGCTCATTTGTCTTTCTTAAAAAGGTAATGCTATAGCTTCCTTCATCATGCTATTCTCTTCCACATTCCCAATTTACCAAGAGTATCTTGACATTGAAGAACTTGGTCCTGGATATTTCTGTCCCATCTCCTGGCTTTGGCCTTTCACATATCTCCACAGATTGTACAGGGCAAAAGTTGGAGAACAGCCTTGATAAACATTTCTAAAAGGAAAGGAAATAAGGTTTCAGCACAATTCATCATATAGTTAGAGTGGACATTTCTGAAAGATGAAATGGCTTCTTCTATTTTGCCCCAAATTCTCATCTATCTATAGTAGGCAGGTTACTATTCACACCTTTCTTCTCTTCAATCAGGGTTCATAGTTTGAGGGTGAAGTCATGAACATGGCCTTTGAAAACCTTTGATATTGGTTCCAGAATCCCTATACAACTTTCCATGGTTATATCATTTTTAATGAGAGAGAAGGGGGGAAATTATAAAATAAATGGCTAGATATCACATAGCATATTTAATTATATTTATCCCATTATCCTACTACTTTTTATGGCTTAATTTTTGGACTCCAGCAACCAACCTGTCATTCAAAAAGTCAGCATGTCCCTCTGAAAACTGGATTCTTTCTTAAGAACTCTTAAGAATTCTGTACCTTTCTTCTCGAGTCTTGGCATGCTGCCAAGGCCTGTTCACAATTTTGAGAAAGAATTAACTCTGTTCTTCAGGTGGATGAGGGGCGGGGGGGAGAGAAAAAGGCCTATGTATTCCTTTAACTATACTATTTTTTTATTTGCTCAATCTTTTAAAAAATTAAACTTTCTCTTAGCTAAACTTTCTTCATATTCAAATAGGTAATTCAGTCCAACCAGCACTGCAAATATCTATAATCAGTTGTTCCATATCTGTTCTCAATGCTAATATCTGGACTATGGAAGCTGAAAGTCCATACATCTTGTGGGGCACCAAGTTAGAGGGACCATATTAGGCAGAAGTTCAGATAGACTAAAATAAGGTCAGTTAACAGAATGAAAAATACAAGAAATTTTTGTCAACAGATTTGTATTCTAAGCAAAATGTTATTCATAAAAGTCCAATGTACATTATCTTTTCAAAGTTATATTGTTAATTTGTCATATTTCTGTTCTGAATGTCCAAAACTCTGTAACTTATGTAATCCCCCTCTCCTTCCCCAAATAAACTCACCTCTGTACAATATGGAGGGATGTTTAAGACAAAAAGAGTTCGGTTTTGAGGCCTCTTGGGATCTCTGCCCTCTCTGACTTTGTGTTCTTTCACATAGAGATAATGAGATGACTGGTGCTTCTCAGAAAACTTGACTGGAATAGCTAAAAAAGGAAGAAAATCATTTTCTAATCAAGTAACTTTATTAGTAAATAAATGAAAAAATCATTGCAGGTGCTGTCACTATTATTTCAGTAAATAGAATACTTTGCCCCTAAAAAAACAACTGGGTCACAATTTCTCTGCAACATTCAGCAATTCTGAAATACTGTCTAAGTCAACTTTTCCCAACCTGATGCCTTTCATATTGTTGAATTACAGTCCTTCTCATCTCCAGAAGAGAACAGCATCCTACAAGTTTATTTGCAGTGACAACTATACACTGCTGAATGACTAAGGAGCCATGGTAGAGCAGTGGTTAGAATGCAGTATTGCAGGTTGACTCTTCCCACTGTCAGGGGTTTGACCCTGACTGGCTCAAGATTCACTCAGCCTTCCATTCTTCCAAGGTCAGTAAAATGAGGATCCAGATCGTTGGGGGCAGCAGATAATAAATAAAACACTTAGACAGTGTTGTAAGCACTATTAAATGGTATAAAAGTCCAAGTGCTATTGCTATATGCTTGAAGCCAACCTGGTAGTTTGGTGAAGAAGGAAATATTATATTACTATGCCTGTGTGTGACTGGACAAAGTAAGATGAGTAAAGGCTTATTTACTTATTTTTCTTTTGTGCAATATTTATTTTTGCATTTTACTGTTTGTTTCCTAAACCCTTTTAAGAGGATTGGACTGATAAAACAAACATGCAATCAGATGAAGAGACAGGGGCTGTCCCTTAACTAATAACACCCTTTTATTGAGAAATATTTTTTTAACATTTTACAGTCTCTTGATTAGGCTGGGGGAAAAACTTCCTGAAGCAAGAAAAGCCCAGGGAGACTTTTCTCTTCACATAGATTAAAATGGTCTTACAGCCTAGGGAAGTCACTGTTCCTCAGACGACCGGTTGTGAGTCCCTATTTGTGAAGTGGGGCCAAGGGGTTCAGATGGGCGTGTTGATTGCATACCTGGCTCCCTGCTATGTGGCATCAGCC
>JANHFP010003830.1:20379-33130 GCA_032468135.1 Calamaria suluensis | reverse complement strand
ATGCTTAAATGATTACTTGCATAATCATACATAATCATAGCAGAAGCTATGTTTCAAAAGAGTAGGACATAAAATATTACAGAAAAAAACATCAATTGTTTAAAAATAACCAATTATACACATGATAACTTTTTATATCTGATGAACAAGAACATTTTTTCTGTTAGCATAAGTGTGCATGTATTACTGTGCACAGAATAAAAAGAAGATAGATTCAGTCTATCCATGTAGTGGGATGATTACATTTGGCATTTACTTATGCAGATATTAAAATTTGTTTAGCCACTTTGAGTACTTTTATTACAAAACTATGCTAAACTAAATATTAAATAAATTATCACTCAAAAGTGCTTTTGGTAATTGATCATACCAATACTGCATTTAAAAAGCAGTCCTTTAAACACAAAACAATTTCTCTTTTCTTTAATCAAGGATAAAAATAAAAAGATAAAATACATATTTCACTTAATTTACTATTACTTGAAAGTCTGGTAAATTGCTATGCTTAAATCAAAGCATGTTTTAAAAAACTCTACAATGAAGGAATATCTAATCTTTCTTTTCTAGTGTTCTTTTAATAACATATATTTTACCAATTACCTTCATTTAAACAAACTGCATTATAGATAGGAACATTTATCATAAATATTTGGATTAGTCTTATAACTGCATGTGGAAATATACTGTACATCTACAGATGTTTACTCCTTTTAAATCTTTTTCTTTGTTTCTAAAATATTATTTTCTGCCTGTTCTGAAAATACAATTCTGCTAATGACGCTCATGTCTGTTCATAAAGAGCAGCATTAGTCTGATAAACAAATCTAGACAGTTTTCCCCCAGCCACAATTTGATAAATTATGTTTTCTACAGCAAATACTCATTATATCCAGCATTTGGTTTCAATAAACTTTTAAAAAAGAAAATCACCCAATGGTTTCAACAATATATTTTTCTGTCAACTTTGTTCTACAATATACTATATAGAAATTATATATGAATTTATTATGTAACCATTCCTAAACATGTTCTCATTGTCCTGTGAGTTTTTTGTCAATTATAAATCAATTGCGAAAATTCTTTTTTTGGATTAACAAGTAGTGGAGGATCAACTACATACATTTTTATAAAATGTTTACTTACAGTAATCTTAATGTGTTTTTTTGTCTGGAGAGGAGGAATGTGATTCTGGAGCACAACTCACTGAAAGAGATGCTGCCTGATTTGGTGGGATTCTGTTATTTCTATTTAAAAAAAAGGTGGGGAAAACCAATTGTTCTCCAGGTATAGTTGAACTTCAATGGTCATTTACTCTGGCCCACATCATCAATAGTTATACTTAGGACTGTATGGTTGTATTTCTACTTTAACAATGTATGAATACTTATAGGTTCTGCTTCATATCTCAATGTATCTCTGCTTATAGCTCTTTAAACATTCATCTATGACACAGTTATATACACTGTGTGAACAATTATCAGGTGAGTATTAAAACTTGAATGCTTAGTGCATGGGTCTGCAACCTTAAACACTGAAAGAGCCATTTGGACCAGTTTCCCACAGAAAACACCGGGAGCCACAAAACCTGGGTGGGCATGGTCAATTCAATGTCATTCCTGCCAAGTCACATGACCTATCCAGGTTTTGTGGCTCCCAGTGTTTTCTGTGGGAAAGTAACATTGACTCACCTGAATGTTCTTCTCCTCGTACTGCGTGAGAGTCCAAAGCAATGGGTGATAAATAAATCCTATTGGTCAGAGACCGAGTTAAATTTGTTTATTAGTTCCTCCTCTTCCTGCTGTAGGCAGTTTGTTAATGAAGACTTGTAGCTCGATGAGACCAACCTGTAATGAGATACAAACAGAAGAAAAAGGCCCTCCTGAACCCAGGACACAGTCAAATTAGGGAGGGGTTGGACTCTCATGCAGCACGACGAGAAGAACGTTCAGGTGAATACGACGTTACTTCTCCATCATGCTGCTTAGACTCCAAAGCAATGGGATATACCCAAGCTAATGATCCATATGGTGGGACTGAGAAGTGTCCGGGGTCGAATCAGCAGGAAGGATTTGTTGGAGAACTCTATGACCGAAGGCGGCTTCAGCGGAAGCAAAGGTGTCAATTTTGTAATTGCAAATAAATGGTGATGGTGAAGACCATGTGGTTGCTCTGCATATGTCGAGGATGGATGCCTGAGTGGTCCATGCTACTGTAGTGGCAGCACTGTGTGTTGAGTATGCAGTAATGTGAGCAGGCCGTGGATGTGCACTGTGGTCATAGGCCATAGAAATACAGGCCCTGAGCCAACGGCCGATAGTGGTTGAAGTCACCTTCTCACCCAGTGACTGTGGTTGAAAAGATACAAATAAAGATTGTCTTCTGAAATGTGGATGTCCTGTTGATATATTTGCAGAGCACTCTACGGGCGTCGAGTAAATGCCAATGATGTTCTTTGGGATGCGTACAAAAATCAGGTAAGATATTTCTTGAGATCTATGATATCAGGTATTGATTTTTGGAATAAAGGTAGGGTCCAGACGAAGAATGACACAATCAGAATGAAAACTACAAAGATCTTGTTGTACTGAAAGAGCTGCAAGTTCCGAAATGCATCAGGCCAAAGTGATGGCGATGAGGAACAAAACTTTGAAGGTCATGTCTGAGACAGGTAGAACCAAGGGGTTCAAAAGGAGGTTTGATAAGTGATTGCAAAATGAAGGGCAAATCCCACGAGGGGTACCTGTGTACTGTAGCTGGGTGCAGATTGGAGACACCTGAGGAAGCTAAGTATTCTGATGCATTGAGTGAGGGTGTTGGAACCCTTGCAAACGATGATAGTGGATAGAGCCGCTACTTGGCTGCATAAAGTGTTGGCAGCAAGGCCCTTACAAAGGCCCGCTTGTAGAAATCCAAGTACCTGGGGAATAGACGCAGAAGCAGGTGACACAGCCGAAGAGCACCAGCGACGAAAAGCTGTCCAGGTAGCTTCGTAAATGCGAGTAGTCGAAGGGCACCTAGAGGCTAAGATGGTGGAAATGACATCTGTAGAGAAGTGTTCTGACCTCAGAATCTCCCTCTCAATCACCAGACGGCCAGTTGAAGCAATTGAGGTTCTTGGAGTTCAATGGCCCCCTGGGCAAGATCTGGCCTGGAGAAATCCTCCAAGGAGGTTCTACTGATAGATCCATTAGGTCCGCAAACCAACTCCTCCTGGGCCAATACGAGGCCACAAGGACGACCTCTGCGTCCTCCTCCAGTGTCTTCCTAAAGACCCTGGGAATGAGGGGGATTGGGGAAAAGGTGTAGATCACAACTGGAGGCCATGGGCAGCAAACAACGTTGATGCCCTCCTCTGTCGGACATTGGAACCTGGTGTAGAAGTGGTCCAGCTGGGCATTTGCTGGCTTGGCGAAGAGGTCTACTTGGGGAGAGCCAAACCTGTGGCACAGTTGCAGGAATAAAACACGGTCCAGTTGCCATTCGGACTGGTCGATTGCGCTGTGGCTCAGCCAGTCCGCCTAGACATTTGAGTCCCCGGAGATGTGCTCTGCGATGATCGAGAGATGATTTTCTGCCCAGATTCCCAATATCTGTGCCTCTTGCATCAATGGTTTCGATCAAGTGTCCCCTTGTTGGTTGATGTGCGCCTTGGCTGTTACATTGTCTGTCAGTAACAACACATGGTGGCTGGACAGGAGATGTTGAAAATATCTCAGTGCCAATCAAGCAGCTTTCAATTCCAACCAACTGATGTCGTTCTGCAGATCCTGGAGCGTCCAACGACCTTGGGTCACCTGATCCTAAAGATGGGACCCTCAACCGGATAGACTTGTGTCTATGATGAAAAGTCATTTGGGATCCTTGAATAAACATCCCCTCTCCAGTGCAGGAGACAGCCACTATGTGAGAAACCTCAGACCTTCTGGGGGATATTGACACATCTGGTGGAATTGCTGAGCTCTGCCCATTGGCTGGGAAATAGGAGGCACTGGAGTGGACGAGAGTTGAGATGGGCCCAAGGGACAATCGAAATACAGGAAATCATTTTGCCTAGTAATTGTGATAGCAGGACGAAAGGAACCAGCTTGCGAGCCTTGATTCTCCTGACTGTTGAGCAAATGCTGCAAAGACATTCCTGGGAGAGGAATACCTGACAATAGGGCTTTTGCGTGCCTAATTAACACAGAGGTGGTTCAGGGACATGACGAAACCGACAGTATGGCTCTAAATTGAATAAAAATTCTCTTAAGGGACTTGGAGACCAGCGCTACGGCTCCAACTGTCTTGAAATTTTACTCACGTTGGCTTAAAAACTGTTCAGTGAAAAAAGAGGTGGTGGTCACAAAATGGCGACTGGGAGACCTAAAAGCGGCAAACAGCTGATAAAACAAAGCAGCGAGCGGCGGAGTGGCTGTGGTTGCAACAAAACATCAAATATAATGAAGAACCTGATAGTTAATGAAGATCTAGAAGGATTTTGAAGAAGTCATTCGTTATAAAGTGGAATGAGAGATCCAAAGTAATGGAGTGAAAGGCCAGACTCAGTTAACGAACTGACTACAGCAGGAAGAGGAGGAACTAATAAACAAATTTATTTATTTATTTATCTCTGGCCAACAGGATTTAGTTATCTCCCATTGCTTTGGACTCACGATGGGGAATGGATTGGTCTCTCTTTCTCCCATTTGTTTTTCTCTTTTTCCTCTCCCTTCTTTCTTTCTCTCTCCCTTCTCTCTCATTTGTTTCTTTTTCCTCTCATTCTCTCCCTCCATTGTTTTCTCATTTCTTTTTCTCCAACTCTGAATTCTCTCTATTTTCTTTTTCCTCTTTCTCTCCCTCCATCACTGTCTCATTTCTTTCTCTCCCCTTTTCTGTCTCTTCTTTCTCCCTCATTTATTTTTCTTTTTCCTCTCCCTCCTTTTCTCTCTCCTTCTCTTTTGTTTCCTTCTTTTCCCTTTCTTTCATTTTCCCTTCAGCTCTCTCATTTCTTTTTCCTCTCTACACCTTCTCTTTCTCTCATTTTTCTCTCTTTACCGTCTCTCATTCTCCCCTTCCATCATTTTCTCATTGCTCTCTTTCTCCCCTTTTCTTTCTCTCATCTCTCTCTCTCTCTCTTGCACAAGCAGGACCTAGGTTGGGATTGCGGTGGCTCCTCCCCCTGCTGCCACTGTGCACTCAGGTGAGTAGCTGGCTGCATGGTTGGAGCTCGTCCCTCACTGTATTCAGTGGTGGAAGCTGCTCTTCCCCATTTCCCTCCTTCCTGAGCTGACATGAAGGGGACCATAGTTGGTGCTGAGCTGCCTGTGATGAATTGGAATTGCAAAAAGCAGTGTGGATAAAACACTAGGGGCGCATCATCTGTGTGACTCTGTGGAAAGGCTCGTGCCTTCTTGGAGCAGAAAGCAGGTTGCATGACCGGGTCAGGCCAGTGTCTCAGGCAAAGAAGGTCGTATGACTGGGTCAACAGGGAGCTGCAGGATGGTGTGTGTGTGTCAAAGAGCCACAAGCAGCTCTGAAGCCACAGGTTGCCGCCACCTGGCTTAGTGGATATAAGCATATCAGATGATGTGTATTTGTGTCATGAGGGAGGGTGTTGCCTAAGGAGATCAACACCCTGCATCAAGGTGTGCCTAACTATTTGGCAGCTTCTTTTCCTCAGGCAAAATGGGCTAAAAAAGAGATTTAACTGACTGAAAACTCCACAATTGAAAAAAGTCTTTCAGAAGGATGCAGCACTCTTGAAATTGCTAAGATATTGGGGCACATCATAGGACCATCAAATGTTTTGTTGCAAATAGTCAACAGGGTCACAAGAAACATGTTGAGAAAAAAAAGATGCACATTAACTGCCAAAGATTTGAGAAGAATCAAACATGAAGCTACCAGGAATCCATTATCCTCCAGTGCTGTCATATTCCAGAACTGCAACCTACCGGGAGTGGGCAGAAGTACAAGGTGTTCAGTGCTCAGACACATGAACAAGGTAAGGGAGGTTGAATTCTGACGTTCACCAAGTAAGACGTGTAAGTTAAAATGGCAAGACTGGGCCAAGAAATATCTGAAAGTTTTATGGACTGATGAGATGAAAGTGGCTCTTGACGGACCAGTTGGATGGGCCAGTGGTTGGATCAGCAACAGACACAGAGCTCCACTTCGACTTAAGACACCAGCAAGATACAGAAGGGGTACTGGTATGGGCTGGTAATATTAAAGGTAAGCTAGCTGGACCTTTTCAGGTTGAATATGGACTCAAAATCAACTCCAAAACCTACTGCCAGTTTTAGAACACTTTCTTCAAGCAGTGGTACAGAAAAAGTCTGCATCTTTCAAGACCACCATGATTTTTATGCAGGACAGTACTCCATCACATTCAATGAAATATTCCACTGCATGGGTAGTCAATAAAGGCCTTAAAGATGAAAGAATAATGCCATGCCCCCCCCTTCCTCACCTGACCTAAACCCAATTGAGAACTTGTGGGCCCTTCTTAAATGGGAGATTTATGGTGAAGGAAAACAGTACACCTCGCTGAACAATGTCTCGGAAGCTATGGTTTCTTGATCATCAACAGATCAAGAAACTGACAGACTCTATCAATGAAAGGCTTATGCCCGTTATTGAAAAGGGTGAGTATATTGGTCACTGGTTTTTTGTTTTTTTTGAAATGTCAGAAATGTTTATTTGTACGTTTTGAGTTGTTTATTATTCTCACTTTAAGAGATTCAAATAAATGAGTGCAATGTCCAAATTTTCATTCAGTTTAATAATAATTCTGCATATTTAGTTGCCCAATAATTGTACACACATATTCTTCTACGAAATCCAAAACATCATTTTTACTTTCTTAAATATTTAGTTTGAGGTTTATTAACATTTTGGATTGACTGAGAGCACTGTAGTTGTTCAATAATAAAATTAATCCTCCAAAATACAACTTGCCTAATAATTGTGCACACAATGTACTGTTATAACAGAGATATGATAAAATGAGTAAGAGTGCATATAGGCTCTTAAACAGTACACAGACATTTCAATAGTCATCTGTTAACTTGTGTGCTTAGAACTGTACTATATAATAAGAAAACATTTTGTAAAAACCAAAAAAACTTCATTTGACATGAACTTTGAAACTACTCAAATGCTGACTCAATAATAAAGGACTCCCAGAACCCTCTTATTTAATTTCAAAGAGTTGTTTGTGTTGGTCTAAATCAGTACTGTAGTTTTCAATCTGTAGTCCACGGAACACAGGGGGGTCATGATGTCATCACAGAGGGCCCATGAAGAAATGTTATGATTTCAATCTTGAGTTAGGTTTTGGGGGGCCATGGGCTGTGGCCACCAAAGGTATTTAAAGTGGGCCCGTGGTGAAGAAAAGGTTGAGAATCACCAGTCTAAATTATAAAAATCTCTTGACACTTGAACTAATTCTCACATGATGACTTCCTCCTCATTCTATGTATTCAAACATACTCAAACTAGACTAGATAAGTAGAATTCTTGCACAGAATTAGAAAACCATATATAGAAGATATTTATCATCTACCTAGAAATCTAACACCTTTAAAGCTAATTCCAAGGTTTGAATACTAGCTCACTTCCTCCTGCCTTTTGATTCAATAGTCATATAGCTTACTCATTTCAGTGCCCTGAAGATTCCTGACATTGATTTTTAAATTTGCTTTTTCTGATGTGCAAATCAGAGATCCCTGTCTTGCCATCGTAAATCCTTATACCATTTCCCTCAACAATAGATCCTTTCAGATAATTATGGGCAACAATGTAAGCAAGTTAAGAAGGTTCAACAATGGCCTTCCACAAGGTTCTGTACTGGCACCCACACTGTTCAGTCTTTATATCTCAGATATGCCAGCTACAAGGGGATATAAATTTGGATATGCAGATGACCTGGCCCTAGTAGTACAAGATAAAAACTTGGAAGTTTTGGACTGCCTCCTTCCTCTCTGAGGACCTGAAGTCCCTGGGAAAATTATTTGCTGACTGGAGACTCATACTCAATGTCAGCAAAACAGTGTCCACCTGTTTCCATCTCAACAACAAACTTGCCAATGCCACCCTGAAGGCCTACCTGAATAACAATTTACTCTCTTATGATCCTCACCCCAAATACCTCAGGGTAACTTTGGATTGAACTCTCTTCTACAAGAAACACCTAGAGAACATGTCCACTAAAATCAATACCAGCAACAACTTACTCCAGAAACTAAGAGGATCAAGATGGGGAGCCTCAGTCTCTACTCTCAGAATATCAACACTAGGGTTGGTCTACTCCACAGCTGAATACTACACTCCTGTTTGGCTTAACAGCTGCTACACTAGCAAGATCAATGCTAAACTAAATGATACAATGAGGATCATAAGTGATTGCATAAAATCTCCTCCTACTTGCCGGCTCCCTGTCTTGAGCCAGACTGCCCCAACAGTTCTACAAAGCTAAGAAGCCTTAGTGAAGGAGTACAACAAAATTTTGAGAAACACACTTCCTGTGCATGCTGATCTTTCTCATCTATCAATTGGCAGGCTTAAATCCAGGAAGCCCTCTCTGGCACTTGCTCAACAGCTGTCTAACAACTTTGACATCAACAAACAGTGGAAAGCCAAATGGACACTGAACGCCCAGATACAGGCAGTTATATAGGTGACCCTACACAAAAGGTGCCAGGTTTTGACCTTCCTCGCCAACACTGGTTAACTCTGAACAGGATCCGTATCCGCAGAAATAGTATTACAGAGATGTGAAGTTTTTGTGTCCTTTCTTTTGTGCTATTTCAATAGCTATAGTTTCCAAACTTTCTCTGCTTTTATACTTTCAATTCATCTTTCCTCCTGGCTGCAGATATTAAGAAGTAATGTATTTCTAGTTATTCTTCATTTTGAGTTAAATTATCTCCTTTCAATTTCTGAAGCCCTTTTTTCAGATGTTTTTCCAAGAGTGCTAGCAAGCCATTTTCATCTCAGAAACAGAGCTACTAATAGATGCTAGAGCCAGAATGTGTGGTCAGGTTTGATTTATGAAACACTACAAATGGAATTATCAAAGGAGAAAGGGGAAAAAACTTTTCTTATATTGATATTTCTTCCTGCAAATATTTCTACTGTGCAAAGTACATTCTACCTGGAAGTCTTTCTTCTATCCATGTATAAGATGCAGAGAAATTGCCCAAGCAGACGGTTTAAGGCTTTTAACTACTGCCCTTGTAACACTGAACTTTGCTGTCTGATAGGTTTCATGGGAATCTGGGCAATTTTACTACTTGTATTTCGTGTAAGCTATACATCTCTTAAGACCTGGCAATTTTCTATTGGTCATTCTGTATAAGAGTGATGACCAAAGGAGATGCAAAATCAGGACCCTCTCTTCTAATACAGAACTCAGGCTTCCAAGATTGTAGAACTTGGAACCAGTGCAGCTGGAGATCATCAAAAATCTACCTGCCCAATAAAATTGCTGATAATTTGAGTTCTATGGTTATATTGTGGAAAATCTGATCATACATGAGTGTTCCATTAAGAGCACAACTTTCAAAGTATCAACTCTGTGTTATGTTTAAGGTGAAGGGGTATGTTTTGAGAACATATGACTGAACATTTTTTTGGTAATTTTGTTCCAATCTACAAGGGCTCAGAGGAACCCATGTTGTATCATCATGAAATGTCCCTTTTTGCCCTTTTTTTCTTAAAAGAAGCACTCCATTTATCTGCCTCCACTTTGCTCCCAATACAGTCTACTTATTCAATAGTAATTGATTCACATGATACTGTTTTTGAAATGTTGTATTTCATTTTTAAATATAAAGCTTTGTTTGCCCTGTTTTCATCATCCACAGTTGAAGAAACAGGATATATGCCACTTCAGAATAGTATCTTCATTGGTGTATGAACTCCAAGCCATTATTTGGTATTTTACCTATGATTGAATCAGCTATTATTTTGTACATGGTAATTTAAGCCTATATATAGTTATTTGCTACACTTGCTACTAATGTATTCCATCCCTTCCTCCTCCCAAAGGCCCTCCTTTTTCTCCAAGAAATGTAAACTGTTGGGAGCCTCCTGAGTAATCAGTTGGGTTGTCCAAGGCTTCTACAGATGTCCTCCTGTCATTGTCAAGGTCTCCCAATCAGCTAGAAATCAAATCACACTTTCTATCAATTGTTTCTATATATGATAATCATCTGACAATTTAAAGCTGGATTCTAGATTTTATTGATACCTTTCTAATATTTTTACTTTTCCATTCAGTAGCCCTTTGTTTACAGCTTATATGCACTGAACACACTTCTATCACATATGATAGGCTAACATGGTTCTTTATGTTTGTGGCATTGACACCCTGATCCAGATAGTGGGAGTAAAATAAAATTTGTAGCAGTTGCTTAATGTTAGTGTTGGAGTACAGGAGATGCTCCAAACCAGTAGAAATAAAAGGCAGAGATGGTTTCCTATCTGATAAATGAATTATTCCACATTCCAAAAGGATAAATAGGAAGCTATGCATACTAGAAATTCTCCATCTACTATCATCTAGAAATGCTATCTTTCTAAATGTGTAAAGTCCCAAGGTTTGAATCCTAGATCTCATCTTCCTACTTCTTTCAGTCAATGGCATGATGGCTATTGATTTCATAGCTTTAAAATGCTGTTATCTCTCATTTACAAAATAGCTTTCTTGGGAATGAATCAGATTCCTATTTTGGCAATTTAATCCTTCTATTAATGATTAAAAATGCTTCTAAGCAAAACAGAATGCTGGAGATCACTGTTATTTTACTTACATCAAAAGTTATGATCATTTTATATGTGTGATTGTGTGTAATCATACACAATCATGCAGATAAAATGATTATAATGTAATATTAAATCAAAATAGAAACACAATCTACCATGCATTCAAAAAGAATAGTTACTGTCTTTCCCTTAATCTGCGCAAGCAGACTCATATGTGAGAAATTTCTTAAGATTAGTCTATAGACAGAACAAATTTTAAGCTTATTTTGTATACATACATTTTATACAACATTTCCCTTTTTTCAACTACATTGCTTCATAATGAGTTCACAAAGGGACTAAAATATTTATTGCAGAAACTGCTTGAAATACTGGTTCAGAAATAAATGGCTCATCACAACATACCTGTTTTGTCAAAGTAAACTCTTCAAAAAACAAATTATTGTAAAAATGGTAATTCATTCGTGAAGAAATGTGTGTATGTATAACACACACAGAGAATTATCTAATCACACTGCTTAAAATAAGTCACCAAAAATATTTTAATATTAGGGATAGGAATTAACTTGAAATGCTGGTTTGGGTCAGGTTTCCAGTATCGAAATATGTTTGCATTAGTAGCAACAAGCTGAGCGCCTTTTTCCTTTCTTTTAATCAGGTGAGTCTGCTGAGGAACAATAAGGGCGCAATTTCACATTTCGGTGCTTTTGCAAGAATAGTATGAGTTTATCCATGTGACACTCCTCATGCTCTGGAAGCAAAGGTATTAATCCTTCCGTTACCGAACACACAACTCTTCCTCCCATTTCCTGAAACGAATCGTACACCCAAAGCTTCCCGTTATCTCAGTGCCGAAACCCGGCCTCCACACACTCACCCTCGTCTGAGGCCCGCCCCTAATTGAGAGAGGAAAAGAAAACCGAGACACAAGCCCTGCCAATCATCACTCGGGGCCTTTCCGTTTTCCCGTCAACATGCCTCAGGGAGGTTTCCCCAGCTTGTCTAGTCAGCAAGCAGTTCTTACCGTCACGGGAGGTGCCCATGAGTTGGTCCAGCATCGCGCGCATCTGAGCCTGTGCCGACATCCTGAAAATGCGCGGGGCCCGAGTGGGCCGGCCAAATCCGTATAAACCCCGCCCACAGCGGCCTAGAAGATAATCGAACCTGACGCTGCTGCGGTCGTTTCTCTCGGAGGCCACCTAAGGCGGAAGCAGCGTTCTTTTTTTTTCTTCCCTCGCTGAGCTCGGGGTGGTTACAATGGCGCGTGCACCTTCCGTTCTTGTCGAAAAGGAACAGCTAACCGCCTCGCGCCCGGCGTTACCTCACGAAGGCGACTACCCCGCGCGCCCGACCTCTCCACGCTTGCCTCCAGTGGCGTACGCGCGCTGCCTGGAAGTAACGGACATCCGTGCGCGTGCCCCTTGCCTCCCGCCTATACTTACTATTAGTTTCCTTCTGATTGGCTAACCTGGAAACTGAATCGGGCAGGAATGTCGGCCTTCCTGCTCTGCTGATTGGTTTGACGAGTTCGTTATTCCTTTAGATTCGCGTAGGAGCCGATTGGTGGCTCCGGGTGGTCTCTTTTTGTGACGTGTTTCTTTTCATTTGGATCGCAACGCGACACGAGCCTTTTCATTTGTTTATGTCGGAAGTAAAAACAATTCTTCTGGTAATACTTCCTAAATAACTTTATTTGTGGGTCCATTTAGTAAATCTATCAAAAATATAAGCAGAAACGGGGAGGAATTGTTAGCATGGCATTTCAAAATATTGTGTTCTTCATAGAAATCTAGAGATTTATTGTATGATTATTGAGTAACCTTTCATAGGCCACAGCCCACTTTAGATGCAATGATGCATATACAGGTAGTTCATTTAATGACCGTTCAAAGTTATAACCGCAGTGAAAAATAAAGAATAATAAAATGAAGAATAAAAATAATAGCTCTCAAAAGAAACCAGCATGGCTGCATAAAGAACTTTCTGACAAATTGAAAGACAA
>JANHFP010003830.1:0-19679 GCA_032468135.1 Calamaria suluensis | reverse complement strand
TTATTATTATTTTATTATTATTATTATTATTATTATTATTATTATTATTATTATTATTATTATTATTATTATTATTAATAATAATAAAGAAGTAAATAATGTATTAGGCTTTTAGAAAACTTGGAGGTGGATATTTTATATGCAAATTTGTCCAATTATAGTCAATATTGTATTCTGATATTTGGACAACTTGGAATAAAAACAAACTGATTTACAACTGTGATAAAAAAAATCAAGCCATATCTGTTATTGAGACACAGATTGAAATTGTGACTGCAAAGTTGAAAGGTGAGGAATTATAAACAAAATCAAAAACTATTGAGCTAGCTTCAAAGTGAGAAAAATAAAGTAGCTATAAAACTGGATAACAAAAGACATAAGAACAACAGTTACAAAAAGGAGTTATGTTAAAATACAATTTATTTTAGCTAGCAGCCAATACCTGGTAGCTTTTGCATGGTGATATGTAAAAATTACCAATATTATATCATAGGGAGATTGGTGTTAGAGTAATAGATGCAAATTTGATTTGCATAGGCAGCCTTAAAATATGAGAAAACAAAGGCATTGCAAATCCATCTATGTTACTAAAACTCTTATTCCTTTAACCTGTAATACAGTGAAACAGTGCACATAGGACCACACTTTTTGAACCAAGCTACTTGAATTAGGCTAACTTCCAAAATCCAGGAGCCATGACTCATATGGAACTAAGATTTTGCAGTTTTTATAAAACATATGAAAAAATTATCATAAAAGTTATGACATAATACAAAATGTAAAACATTTCCTATGCTGATGTTTGAATGTGCTATACAGTTTAACACTTTTTTTCAAGGAAGATACATGTATAAATGTATCACCACCTTTCCAGTAAAGGCAGTACATTAGAAGCTGTCATTGTTGAAGGAAGGATGATCCAAGTAGTCATGAGCTGTCCAGTCTGTATCCTACTAAAAACACTGTCCTTTAACTGGGCAAAACAGGGCAACAATTTTTGAAGCAAATTATTATACCCCAACTGGACTAATTTACAGAATGCATCCAAAATCTGGACCCAGTAACTCCTGTGGAATTGAAATGTAGCAAATTTTATAAAATGTTTTGACATAAATTGTCACAAAACATTTATTGTGGTCAGTCCTGTTTAACTATGCTATAGTTCCATGATGGGGAACCTATGGCACACATGGCCATAGTGGCAGGTGGAGCCATGTCGCCTGGCATGCATGAAGTCGTCCCTTCCTCTTCTGGGTTTCTGGCACACATGCACACATGACAATCAGCTGGCATTTTTGCATCCAGCAGTGCCGGAAACTGGAAGAACTGATCTTCTTTTCCTTTGTGAGCATGTGCGCCAGCTAGCTGATTGTCGCGAGTACATGCGTGCCAAAAACCTGGAAGACAAGCTGGCTGGTACGCATACATACACCAGAAACTGGACACTCATTTTTAAAGCATAAGCATGTGCCGTTGGCAGCTCCTCTTTCATGTTGCGGCCCAAATGTGTGAAGCGCATGCGCTCCTTTTCAGCATTCAGTGCCAAAAAGGTTCTACATCACTGCTATAGTTCAACATGGGTTATTTTCAAGGCAGATAGATCTTTGAATATCTCTCTGAATTCTTAAGAACTTTCCAGTGAAGGTAGTATGTTAGCTCTATTGTTAAAGACATTGAGGAGACTGGTAAGACAATAGCTCTGAAATGATCCAACTAGTGACAATTTGTTTAGTGTCTGTATAAAATGAGCTCTTACATTGTGATAAAAATGGTTTGCAGAATTTTTTTTGAATTCTAGGTTAGGTATTTCATGATGAAATTGACTTTAATAATTCTCTTAAAGATAATCTTTATTTTTATTTATTTTATTTTTTCAACTTATATACCGCCCCATCTCCTAGGACTCGGGGCGGTTTACAGAATTTAAAAACAGATTTACAGAATTTAATAGATATTACAATAAATCAAAATAATCAAAATAATTTCTAACTTAAAATTCAAAATAAACTTAATGTATCTTTATTAATTATCTACAAACATTAATCCACAAGCATTAATTATCCACAATCCGCAGATAATGTAAGTGGTTCAAGCTAGTTTTGTATGACAAGTGGTATATACTTTATCTGCCAAGGCACTGTAAATTATTTTGTCAATAAATCAGATGGTGATAGAGCTGAGGTGACAAAACTGGCAAGTTAGATGGTAATCAGAGAACTCTGCTGCTATCCTCAGGGTTCTCTGATCTTTTCTGTGATACTATTTTATAGCAAGATTTTTGTTGTTGAAATACTGCACCTATCAAGATATAGACCGCAGTTAATAACATCAGTTGGGACTGGAATTGCTGTTGCTAAGCAATGTAGTTTGTAAAGTGTAGTGTTATATGATCATGTAGTTTAACAACAGCAATTCCAACACACCTAATTGCCATGTTAAGTGAATCATAGGCTCCCCCATTGATTTTGCTTGTTGGAAGCCAGCAAATAAGGTTGCAAATGGTGACTTTGGAATGCTGCATGTGGTAATTGTGAGCCTGATACTGAGTGCCCAAATCACTATCAAATGATTGTGGAGACATTCCGATGGCTGAGCTTAGCGGACTGGACAGTTACTGAATGAGTGGTGTAGTGTCACAAGCCTGGAAAATTATATTCCTAAAGAAATTTAAGAGTTCAGAATAAGTGCTGTGCTATGTATTGCATTATATATGAAACCTAAAGACTATATCAAGCTAGAAATGTATTTATGTCATACAAGCATTTTTATTTAAATAGACCATTTTGGAAAAAAATTACAGCTCAAAAATTCTTATGAAATAGTTAAACCACATTTATGGTTCCCATCCCTTTCCTCCAGGCTGTTGTGGTAGTTTAAATCCTACAAGTCCTGCCACTATATCTGGTGATCGTTCTCCTTTGCCATGATATTCCTTATGTAGTACTAAGTGTTCCCGGATACTGTGCAGAAGACAGAGATAAGTAGCAGCCTGAAAATGTAAGTCATGCTGGGCTTTGCAGAGTTTTTCACTGGTTACCTGGAGTCAGAGAAAATACATAAGAAAAAGTATTGTTTGAGTCTAATTTTCAATTCATATAAATACATTTTTAGCTTACAGTAACTTGAGGCAATATGTGTGTGTCCAGTAAAGGTGCCAAAATTTATTACAAGGCAGCACTCCGAGTCTTTGGAGATGGGGCGGTATATAAATTGAAATAATAAATAAATAAATAGCATATACAAGGAAATCACTGTTCCACATAGAAAATTGAAATGCAAGGAAGAAAATGTTCATTTACATTTTTATTAATTTTTTCATATAATCCTATCCTAAGGAATAACATAATCTTACCCTGTACATAGACTTTCCCCATGTGCTCTGCATTATAATTTCATGTCTACGGAGATTCTCAGTCATCCAGGGCATGGTTGTTCCAAAGGTGTTTTTTCAAGAGGCAATTTGACTGTTTTTTCTTGGAAGACGTCTTTGAAAAACATCTTCAAAGAAAAAACAAGAAGTACAATTGCCTCTTGAAAAAGCATCTTTAGGACATTTTAATTTCATGTGACCAAGATGGGAGGTAAGGTTTTTTTTAAAAAATCCTTCCAAATTGCCTGAACTAAGCCTTTCTCAGCAGCCTTTTCCATTTCTCTGCAGTGTAATGTTCCACATGTCAGAACTCCATAAGTGCAACTCCTCCACCTTGGCAATTTTAAGATTTGTGGACTTCAACTCCCAGAATTCTGGGAGTTGAAGTTCACAAGTCTTAAAGTTGCCAAGGTTGGAGACCTCTGGCCTACAGCACAGTCCTTCCATTTGCTATGGCCCTCAACTGCCATTGTGTATTGCAGGGGTCTCCAAATCTGGCAGCTTTCAGGCTGGGTGGGGTTCTGGGAGCTGAAGTCCAGAAGCCTTTAAAAGTTTCCAAATTTGGAGGGTCCGCTGTATTGCATTATGTTCAAAGGATGAAATGCGTTTAATATCTTGAAATCCACATTGAACACAATGGGGCAGGGGAACAGAAGAGAACGTGTAGCAAGTCTTTTCACGGAATGGCTTGAAACCTCTTCACAAAAACTTGGTATCGTATGCTGTAATAATTTAGCTTTAACAATATCATGAATCGGTACAAAATTATCACTGTAGTTAACATTTGCGTGAAAACCTGATTAGTTTTAAAGCTACTTAGTTTTAGGATCACCACAGCTTCGCCAATCCCCAAAACAACTTCTAAAGCCCAGAAAAAAACGCCATATTTGAAGACAAAAGAAACAACCCGTTATTAACATAAAGGTCGGGCAGATTTCGAGTATCAGCGGCGGAATACACATACATACCCGATGGCAGCGGAAAGCTTCCTTCAAGTAACGATATGCTGCCTTGTTTCGGTAAGAGACGTCGCTCCCTCCTAGAGCGTAGCGGAGCTCCCTCAATAAACCACGGAAAGTGCGAAGCGGCGACCCAAGAGACGCCATTTTGCTTCCGCTATTGGCATGTAATATCCAGCCAATCAGAGAGTTCCTCTTTTACCCAACGGCCAATCAAAAAGAAAAGGTCTGGCAGTTTACGAGATCGACCGGGTCTTTCCTGGTCATGTTATTTTCATCTTCATTTTCGGAGCATCCTCAAGAGAAGTGCGATATCTCAGTGGGATGCGAGCATCTCAGACGTAACAGAGATCTAATCTTTTGTTCCTGACGTATTGTAACGTAACTGCTATCAGTCGAGATACCGGAGCTTCATCTCATCCATTAGTTAGGAATAATGATAGAATGGAAAGCATTAAACAATTAGAATATACCGACGAATTTCCGACCTGTGTGAAAGGAGCAGGAAGGCGAGAAAAGCTCTGAGCCTTTCATTTCAAATCCCCTGCTTTATTTGGTTCTTGAAAGGGTTCGTGTCGGTCCATTAGAAGAGCTTTCCGCTACTCTGGAAGTCGTATTTTCGACGAATCTGCGGGGGGGCTATAAGTCGTTCCTTAACTTTCTAAAAGCGAGATTTCATTAAAAGATTAATATATACGATTTTGTTGATAGACATTCTCTAATAGGGAAAATATTCCCTTAAAACGGCCAACGAAATACATTTTACACTGAGCTAATTATATTCAGTGCTCCAATTAGCCAAAATGTATTTTTAAAAATATTTTCCACTCTTATTTATAGGATATCATATAGATAAAGAACTATTTACAGCGTGTTGTTTTTAGTGAGCCCCAGCATCAGTTACTCTCTGGGCGTCGCTGTGATTTGTACTTTTGCATTCTGAAGCAAGATTTTGGTGTGGATGAGCAATTTCTGAGGAGAAAAAAAAGCCGGACCTAAGATCAAAATACACAAACCACCCCAGATGGGACTCGAACCCACAATCCCTGGCTTAGGAGGCCAATGCCTTATCCATTAGGCCACTGGGGCTACCATAAGCCAGGTTCTTCCAATCATCTATTTAACATCACAAACTTTCGTATATTAGCCCCACCCCTTCCAATCCTGTTATACATTCCTGGCTAGTAGCGCTCTATGCTTTAAACTTCCGAAATCAACTCAGATGTTTATGCGATGCACAGCACACCGTAAGACCTAGATGAAACTGGATTTAAAAGCTTAATAACAAACCACCTGCATCTTTCACTTTCACAGTGGATATTACAGCAAAATATTAACTTGACAATTTTGTTCAGGTACCGATTTGCATATAAGGAGGAAGAGATGTTCGAGGAGGAATTGTAATGGTATGTTTATTTCTTTGTTTCATTTAGAAATGCATTTTAGAAATGTTCTCATATTTGCTGCATTTGAACATTTCCCAGGTATCACCAACAACTTTCCTAGGCAAGGTACAATCTATCTTCTGTCCAGGTTTTCAACATTTGGCTACTCTACATGCATTATTAGTTATCAATTCCACCTTTTTATATGTAATTGAATCAGCAAACATATCTAATATCCCAACTATTTTCTCATTTCTGTGAGATGAGTTAGAGAAAATTACTATAATCAATGTTACCTCTTCCTGGTAGTCCCCCGCAATTTATGCATTGGTTCATAATTCATATTATTTATTAGTAAAAGAGTAAAAGCAATAAAAGAGCTAGAAGCTTAAATTCATTCTTCCAGTTAAGACTGCAAGAAGATAGTGATACAAGTTGCTATCTCCTACAGCAAAGCATTACCTTCCTTCAGTCACAATGCACCAGTGGTGGTTCTTTATATATTTAATATACGATTAGTGCCTTCTCCAGCTTACTTTCTCTTCAAATGCAGAATTTCCAGCTGGGAAAAACAGCTATTGTTCTCCATAATGTATTGCAGAGCAGAATTGGGGGACTCCGAGTATATGTGTGCAAGATTTGAAACCAAAAGTTTAATTCTTAGTGAAATGTGTAAATCAGCATAGAGGTTTTGGCACACAAATGCTAGGCCTTAAAAGGACTGAAATTTCCTTGTTCAAAAATTATCTGCCTGACAGAGTGGTGAGGCAGGTAATGGTGCAAAATGGCATTAGAGCAAGCTGACAAAATTCTTCTTTCTTATCCCTACATCCGTCACCTGAAATATGATGCTTTTTGTTTTTTTCAGTGGAATGCTGGTATGGAAGATGCCATCTTCCTGTTTATTGTTGTCTTTTGTTTTAAATTGACTTGGCTGTACACCGCCCCGAGTCCGTGTGGAGAGGGGCGGTATAGAAATTAAACAAATAAATAAATAAATAAATAAATCTGAGAAACTGGTCTAGTAGAACAAAATTGAGCTTGCAGGCGACTGACAGGTCTCCTACAACTTACTGACCTGTTAACAGCTATGTAGAGTCACAAGAGTATGAAACATTGGGTAGATTGGCTGTATTTAAAATTATGGCTCTTCCAAAATAAATAATCATTTTAAAACATTCTTGTGGAAATTTTTGATAATATGAAGTGGTAAAAATTGTTTTAAGACCTCAGAATCTTTTATTCAGTTATTTAATATCCCCTTGGATCCTAACATTTAATGACTACTGTATCTTACTTTATAAACTCAAGAAGCATTGAATACATCAGATGATTTCTTAAATACAGGAAAATTCTATAAAACACTAGATATATAGGGAAATGTTTATTAAAAATCAGTCACTTATGTTTTATCCTTTTTAAAGAAAATACTAAATTATATTTAGAAACTATAATTGTCCATTACTCCCAGGATATCCAGATTAGGGTATCATTATGTGATACCCTCTTGTATTACCTCTTCCAGTTCATCTATTCCTATACTCCTAGCAAAGAATCTGTTCAATTTTTCTTGAGAGGTGCTGTGAGAAATCTTTTCTACTATCATTAGCAACTACAAGACATAGATTTGTTTGTTCCCACTTACCTGTTTTCCACTATATCCATGGTCAATTCATTAGTCATCATATGGGCTGTGGTTCACTTTTTTTTTACTGTTGCAAATTTGTTTTGGTTGTTGTAGAAACAAATTATATTAATTTCTGTATAATTATCTAATTACATTTTTGAAAAATAAGTATGTCTGTTTTCTAGGTATCTTGCACATTACCAAATTAAGATATGCAAAAGAGTTTATAATACATATACCAACCACACAATGTGTATGTACATTCCTCTTTATTTAATACAGCACAGACACATGACACATACAAAAGGAAAACACTCATGAAACTCCTGCCACATTTAAAGACAGGCACATCTACTCTCAGTTTGAACACTCAAACTGATCACTTCTGATCAAATATCTGCTAATTAACTATAGATGGATTCTCAGATGAAGTGTCCAGCCAAAAGAATAATCCACACCCTGTTTGAAAAAGTGAAATTGAGATATTCCTGGAATATAGAAGCAGGGAAACCACTGAAGAAAAATCACTCTCCTAGAAAACTCAACCCATGAGTTTTTGGAGCAAATATTTGCTATTCATCATTTGAGTATTCAGGCCCATGATATGATAAAATGTACTAAGAGGAAATCATGTTTCCCAGTTAATTTAACTGTATTTTGAAACTGTAAAGGACCTGAATATACATTCAGAACTGGCATAGGCTTTTTGAGGCAGCAGCTTCCCCCTTTCTGTACTCCCGTTTTACATGGAAAGTAAGCAGGCACCAGGTCTTCTGATAAAGAGCCTAACATACTTTAAAACAGATATTTATAAAAAGGAGAATGAAAGGGTTATTTACAAAATTCATGGCTGGTGCAGTACCTCTTTTAAGACACACTATGTTACAATCTTTCAGGTCCTGAGATTATTATGGAAAAAATAATTCGAATATTGTGTTTGGAATAATTGAAATAGGAGAAAAAGATAAATTTATCCTTTTAAATTTTTCAGGTTGGTAGAACACATTTCTGTAAAAAGTAAACCAAAAAGCACTTGGCACAAGTAACTAATCTGTATAATTATATAAGCCCTCTTACTGAGAGCAGCTACATATTTGTTGCATGGAAAGCATATCACAAGGAAGACAAATATTCTTCCCACAAGGCTCAAACATTCCTCTAATTTTAGAAATATTCAGGTTCAAAGATAGAAGCAAGCTATACACAGAATAGAATAACTGCTTCAGATATGCTTCCCAGACATGGATAATTATAGCACACTAATTTGATAAAAATAGGTATTTTAAATAGGTCATTAGGAAATCTATAACCATGTTCCACAAGTATCAGTGGATCAATTTTGTCAATGATGATGTCTCCTTGTTTTGTATGGCTAACCATGTATTTTGAAAAGCTTTTTTGCTGAATATTGAGAAAGTATTCAGAAATATTGTTTCCATCAGGAGAAAAATACTAAAATAGAATTTCTAGATTTATTTAACTTGAAAGCTGCACTATTGTTAGAATCCATTTATGAAAAGCATGTTCTTTTCTAAAATGACATGTTCAGCTTAATGATTCATATTCATAATCACATCAATGTCTAACTGCAGAATTTATCTTACAGCTTAGAAAATCCTAATGTTTTAAATTTTATACTATGGTACTGAGTATGATTTAAACACTGATGATAGATGCAATATCTAACACTGCTCAGCAATTTAAATTAAATTTAAGGAAATGTTCTTGACTGAAAATACATGCAAAAAAGAGCACCAGCTCCCACAACATGATGTTTAATCCTGTGGATTCTTCAATCCACTGCTGAAAGGTGCCAAAGAAGAAAGATATTCAGATCACTTCTCTAAAAAAGGATCTATGTGAATGGAGATCTAATTAATTAATTGTCCTCTCTTTGTACAGGTGAAACATTGCCCTACTTACATATTTACTAATTTCAAATGGGGGCTTGTTCTTTATCTGCATTTTTGATTATAATCAGTAAAAAGATATCACCATCAGATTTTTAAAACCTAGTCTCTCAGAACCCTATCATTATGGTGAAAATGTTCCTGTTATTTAAATTTTAATTTCACTTTTACAAAAATATTTTCATATTTTCATATTCACAAACATTCAAAAAGCTTTGTCCTGTTTCTTTGGGTAGATATTAACAATAGCCAGGAGGGAAAATATATGTAATACTAAACGTGGAATTTTGTAATAAGCAATTTTACTGACTACTAAAATCAAACTAAAGTATTACAGAGAAAGGCAGTGCTGAAAATAAAATGCTACTGTACTAAAGACCAACCATCTCTAAGGTCTGAGAGCCTTACCTACAATCTTTATTTTTAAATTAGCTGACTTTTCTCAACTATTCCAATGTGTGACAAGACAATCAAATATTTTCCCTTTTACCACAGTACATAAAAGGCAAAATTTTATAACACAAAGTGTACATTACTTATATTGTTTCAGGAGCACTGATTAAAGAATTATAACTGGGATACAAAACCCCAGAAATGTGCTTGTTACATAGAACAAAGATATTTCATTGACAAAAATTGCCCCAGATGAAACTAATGAGAATCCTAGTTTTCTGACATGGCTGAACAAAGTATAATTTAAAGAAACAAATGGTAATTATGTAAATATGGGGATGGATTCAGATTTAGACAACTGCAAGAGGACTGGCAGAAGGTTCTTCTAGGTTAGGAGTGTCAAACTTTCAATGACACATTGTCATCACATGCTGTATTGCAATTCCCCCCTTTGCTAAACGAGGGGAGGGAGTGGCCAGCACGTGATGCATCTGGCTCATGGGCCGCGAGATGACACCCTTGTTCTAGGTCATCAGGTATCCCTCAGCTCTCCATATAACAGTTTATCCGGATCTATATTATTTCTAGTATATGAAATGATTCTTATGGAGGCATTTACTTCTGCCAGTCATTTTCCAGGTGCTTAAGCCTAGATCAAATTCATATCTGCATGGATTATTATAGGTGACTTCTTCAAGTGTCAACACAGGTTCTCCAACTTCTAAAGATTGTTAAAAGGTATATAAAAAAACCCTAAGCAATAGTGTCCTGAGAAATACATACAGAAAATAATTCTTAAAAATAGGAACAAATGGTTCAAAGTTGTAAAAACTCAATTTGAAAACCAAATATATAGTTTACAATAAACCTCAGCATGACAACTGATCCCTTTCTTCCTAATAAGAAAATTCCTTGCTATAAGGAAGTTTCTTTAGACTCTTGCAGGAAATTCAACCTCCTTGTCTGTCACTGCAATTTGAAACATGATAACTAATTACATAAAATACTTTATATTCCTTAATCATATCAGATTGCTTTATCTGAATAAAAGATAGTCTTTAATTTTTAGCACTATTCAATATTATTAGAGTATTCAACTATCCATTCAGAATTGATTTGAAATAGAATGCAACTTATATTTGTTTTAAAGATCAGTAGAATCTTAGTAATAATATACAGTAGTTTTTAAAAGTTAAAAGTTTTACAAGTACAATTAAAAATTAAAATGCATGATCACTTACTTTTGATTGGTGAGTTGCATTCTTACATTTGTCACAGATCTCGGCAACATATTTGGTTAAAAACAGTGAAATCTTGCAGTGGTTTTCCCCCCCTTTGTTTAAAAGTATACTGATATTCTTTGATTTAGCCAATTTGTTACTTAAAGCAAAATTTTATTTTACAATGTATCTAAAGATATGTATCTGAGCAATGCAAAGAAGCTCTCCCTGTATTTGGTGCATGGAAAACTAAAATTTTAATTTAGAAGATTAAATCACTGTCACCATCAACAGGCAGCTTCCTAGAGTGAAGCAATAGGCTTCTTAGGCATCAGAGGCCATATGAAAATATTTTTATTGCAGAAATATAAAATATTTTATTGTCTACTAGTATGTAACCATTCAAATATAAATTATTTATAACATTTTTAATGTGAAGAAATATTCTGCTCTTTCTCTGTCACAGGGAAAAATGCCAAATTTTAGAATGGCTGGTTTAACATTATGATTATTAGACTGGTATTTTAAATTACAATCTGAAACTCCAGTGGAAATGGCTTAGTGTACTACAAACCATTTCATTACAGCTGTTCAAATACACTGTTTATAAATTGTGCCAAAGTTCATTTTCAGAAGTAAACATCAATACTACAAAAAATAGATTCAACATAAGGAAAATAATGCTATGTGCAAAGAACAAGCACTTAAGAATGACAGCTATGCAACAGTAGTTATAACATGACATATACTGAACACTAATTACAGAAGGGTAAAGTTATTTTAACAACATAAAGTCATTTGGGCAGGATCAAGGACTTTCCAAATATCTCCAAACACTTTAGGACCTCTGAATATACTTTGTGGGGATAAGAAGGAACAAAAAGAAAAGGCACTTAACCAAAAGCCTGAATCAAGTAAGTTGGAGGAGTAACTCCATTTAGAGATAGAACTAAAGTATATATATAAAAAAATCTAAAAGTCATACAATTATAATTGCATAAACATTTTATGATATCTATTTATTACTCTAATATTTGTGTTAAGTTTTTGGAAAATAAAAAGTGTTCTGTGACCTCTAACATAAGAAGTTATGTGAATAGTTAGGTAAAAAGAACTTTCCAAAATTTAACATGATTTTTTTCCTGCACTAGTATTCTGAAAAGTTCAAAAATAAGAGTAATAATTATATTCTTTGTCAACATTCCAAAAAACTAACATCCTATTTTTTTTCTGGGCAAACAGTTCTAAAAGTCACTGTGTAAACTAGATTTAAATGTATTTATAAATATAATCAAAAATATTTTAATGAATGTAGCAGCAAACATAGTAAATAACTGTGAGTCCTAACAAACTATCATCTGATTATGATTCAATGTCATAATGGTAGATTGGGATGGTAGCTTGAATTTGAGAATTATTTTAATATCAACTACTTTGGATCAAATGGAGAGGCAAAACGGAGGTTAGATTAGTCAGCTAAGAGTTTGAAGAAGTATACCATGATTACCTGCTCCATTCACAACCTACAATAAATTAAATCCTAATTTCATGGAAACAGATGTCAAACCCACAGCACCCACACCTGAGATTTTGACTCAACATTCCCATCTGTCTTGCTAGAGACAAGACAATATAAAAGGCTGAAAAAGGAATGATTTTAAGCCATCAAATATTATCTTGGGGATGAAAGTATGCATTGTTAAGACAGTTCTTATTCATTGTTTATATCCTTTCTTTATACTTCATAAAGATCCAAGATAACCTAATGAATTGCTAACTGTCCCTTTTGGGACAAGAAACACATAATTTAAAAGATTCTGAAATTCAAAACCTGTATGTCAAAATTATTGCTTATATTTGAGGCTCAGTGTAAGATCACTGTTTTAGCCCTAACCCTCAAAACAATTTAAATTCAGAAACAAAAACTTTACCTTTTATTGCTTGTGAATACTGAACAGATTTAACATAAGAGCTATTTAACTCTCCATTTTAAGACAAACTAGGCTGATAAAAATATCTAAATTAAAAGTTGCTATGCAGGAAGTATCTCTCTCTTGCATTGTAATGATGCTGATATTCTACCTGCTCTCTTCAGTTCTGATTATCTTCTTTATGTCCTTATGTCCATTGTAGAGAAACTCAGACTTATCATTTAGATTTATTCTAATCATAAAAATCTTGTTTTATTGAGAACATTAAGAGCAATTGTCTTCTATTACTTCTTTCATGGCATTATGTCTCCAGATATTCCAGTTTGCTATTAAGCTGAAGAGCTAAACTCTCTTCATATATTTAGCAAAACAGAGGCCCCAATTGCATGCCATGTTATAAGAATAATAAACTCAAATCTATTAATGAGCTTTCATTAAATTCTACATTAGAAATTTTGTATAGCAGTAAGAAAGCCACTCGTGTTATTTGATTTTATCAGAACATTTTCACTCTTTTAACTTAAACACAAACCATTTTCTGCCACCAAATATTTTGCTTTGAATTTATAGAAAAACATAATCAGAACCATATAACTCCTACTAATTCTATTCTGTACTTTGTATTATTTCTAAAAGGGAAAATGTGTGGAATCAAAAGATAAATCTTTATTTAAAAATGGTTTACCTTTTACACTTTCTATCATTGTGTATAAGGGAAAACTAAATCTAAAAGTTACTAACTACTTAATATTTAGTTTTCCCAATCTAAATGGAATGGCAAGGTCTTATTATGCCTCTTGTTTTAAACAGAATTTCATTTTTATATTTTAAAATCTTTGTTTCAAATATACTTTTTTATTTTAAATCTTTTTTTCCAAATGCATTTTTTATGTATATGTGCATGTGTGTGTACATGCATAAATACACAAATTTGAAGTTGCCAAAAGGAAACAACTAATATAACAGTAAGTCTCAGTAGAACTGTATATTTGGCTATTTGTAGGATATTCTCATGGAGGACATATGCTTACCTTTGAAATGAAGGTAAATCAAAAAGAGAATAAAATTAACAAATTAATATTGAAGGGAGAAGAAAGGAAAGCTTTGCAGAAGCAAAAAAAAAACATTCTGAACTTTGTAGTTTCTTCTACCAAACCATCAAACAGTTGTTTTTTAAAAGCCCTTTGTTTACCTTGTATAAAGATTGATTTGACTCTTTTTAATCTGTATTTTGTGCAAGTTTTTTTAAAAATTAATAGGGTCAACCCAACATTCAGTTACTATGTTTATATTATATATTATTTAAATATACACATGTTTTACAAATATGATAATCAGTAATCTGAATCAGTAAGATTAGCTACCTGGCTTTGTAAAATGAAATAACATATTTTTGTAAACTTGGTAACTAAATACATGTCTGTCACAAAACAGCAAGAGTTATCTTGGCCACCATACAGTAAAACTATATGCACATAAGAAATATAATTCTATAGGAAGCCATAGATATTGCTTAAGTTTCATACTGTAGCAATTAATGCTGCTCAATAGATACAACTAGCTGTCTTTTTAAAATTTGGTTTCCCTTTAGAGCAGCACAAGATATTGCAGTTGGAAATAAATAAGCCTCCAGCAAAACATGCTGGCATATGTACATATTTCTTCTGGATGATGACAATATCGCTAGGAATGTTTAAAAAATAAACTCTTATTAAAAATAAAATATCAGATTTAAATTAAAGAAAAGGCTTTAGTTTGGGGATTAAACTATGATTTTTAGATCTGACCTCCACTGAAACGTTTACAACATAATGTGACATTGTTTTGACTTTTTCTCCCAGAATTACATCCTGAAATACATTTCTTCTGCATTAATTAATGAGTGCAATACAACAGTTCCTACATTTCTTTCCTAGACTCTTAACATAATGGTTTCAAAATCAAAGCCAGCCTACAAGTTGTATGTTCAAGCAACAACAAATCAAGTATCTCCCAGTTTAGCAGATTTAAAGAATACTGGGAATAAAAATGTTAAAGTCTAAACAGAAGGCACCTCAACTATACTCTTTGGAGAGAGCTTTGAACAGTTCTGATAAAAGGTCTTACTTAAAAGCTGTAAGAAATCAATACAGCACATATCTTCTCAAAGCTAATAGAAGAGGAACAATCCGAAACTATCTTCACAAAGGAGAGAAACGGAATATTTCTACATTCTATCAATATATGAAAAATAAGGCAATTCTGAAATGGTTCAGCAAATCTAAAAGTGATAAAATAAACCTTCCATCAAAGATATTGAAAACAAAGGTATGCTCTGATAAAGCCAATTCATGCTAATCTTATATCTGAAATTTTGATACTAAAAGGAAGATTTCAAGTTCCACTGAAATATGATTACAAAACACTCTCCATTTTTTAAATCTTTATCTGAAATAGAAAATTCTCTGTCCTGATCAGTTACAGTATTTAGGGAAAATATCACCCAAAGCAAATTATGTATAATCTTCAGGCTCTTCAAAGAGCAAACAAGCAGCCTTGATTTTGGGTAGAGAAAATGTGTACTTCCTTTAATGCTGATATAAAACACCTTTGCTCCTCTATACTTCACCTTATTCAAACTTGCAGAGAATGCTTCTAACTGCTATAGCTTGTAGACTTTCCTGAAGCCTCCACATGACTGAACAGGATGGATGGCCTTACTTGCGTGGTGGATACAGATGTCTACTTTAGTTTCCTTTTATAGTTCCTTTATTAGACATCAGCCTGCAAAAAGGTTTGGGTTGCTGTAGGTTTGACAACTGAACCTGTTTGGCCAACCCTTTCTGAGACAATTGGGATAAAAGGCTTTGAAAATTGTCCTAAAAACAAAATCAAAATATGAATTATTTTATAAGAACACTTTCCTCCTTTTTCTTCTCTCTTTGATCAAGTATTTTTTTGTCCTCACCACAGTGCTTAGGATCAGAATATGTAAACATTGACAGAAACAGCAGCTCTGTGTCCATGTAAGCACTTTCCCAACTGGTAATTCTCCAACTGCAAAGTAGACCCTGGACATCACTGGGTTTTCCTCTGTAACTTTGCATCCACTTTGCTTTGGCCATCTAGAATTGAGGATGAAAAAGTAATTCATAAAAGAGAAATGATAATTTATTAAATTTCTCTATCACTGCAATCATATGATCCTTGGTGGTACATAAAGTATAGAAAATAAATATTCTTGGTTAAAAAAAACTCTGAAGTATAAACAAGCAAACACATAGATAGCCACAATCAATCAACAGTCAAGCTAAATTGAAGAAACATTTAAAAGATCCCATTATAGTATCATCTTAATAGTTAATTTAATTTACTTTTGAATACTAAAGTGAATCTAGTTTTCATGGGAAGACTATTTCATAATGTGGAGGTCATGAAAGAGAAACAACTTCTCCTAGCTGCAATCCCCACAACTTCATAAAAAATAAAGAATCACAAGCAATTTTTCCCAGAATGAACATATTATGTAGGCCAACTCTATCTGGAGGAAGTTTTTCTTAAGGTAACTTGATGCCAAGCCAAGTTAAGCTTTATAGATAAAAAAAGTTCGCTTTTTTATTAATTAAATTAAATTGTACCTAGAACGTTACAGGGAATTAAACCAGGGACCATAGCAGGTACAATGTGTTTCTGACTTCCACTGTCAGTTAACAGGCAGATTGCTGCCTTTTTCAAAGAGACTTTTTAAGGCAGTCTCATGTAAAGTACCTCTCTGTTCCATAGAGTAGATCAGGTTCAAAAATTAATGTCAAGCAAAAATTACTTTTACTGTAACAGATGCAGTAAAAAAAAACCACTTGCAGATCTGATCTGCTTCCTTCTCTGGTGTAGCTCTGCGAGAACTAGGGAGGATTTTTCCCCCTCACATTACTTCTTCACCTGAGCTCAAGACCCTTTTATCTGATAATTGCCTTTCTAGTATCTCTTTCTCCTTACCTTCAAGGCCTTTCCCTCTTCCCACTTACAGTTCTTTGCAGTAGTTTAACCACGTAGTGATGACATCATGAGTTACCACTGTGAAACTCTTCTGAGCAACTGATGCACTGTAGTCCCTGTTTCTCACCCATGAATCCAAGAGAACCCTGAGTCACAGACCTGCTTTCTCTCAAAGCCAGTGTTATATCTCCAAGAAACAGCCACGTGGGTGAAAGCCTTGATTTTAAAAAATGTAACTATTTCTTGGTTGAGTTCAAACACCTAGAAAAGGCTTCAATCGTACCGTATTGCTAACACAGCCCAAAATGGTGATGTATAATTGGGTATAATCATCTCCCAGTGCCTTCAAGTACCGTATTTTTCGGACCATAAGATGCAGTTTTTTCCCCAAAAAACATGGGGGAAAATGTCTGTGCGTCTTATGGTGTGAATGTGTGTGCCCTGGTGTAAGTCCGAATTGCTGTTTGGGCGAGGAGGACGGCGCTGCAGTTTGGGAACGAGGCCGAGGAGGGGAGAGCAAGAGCGGGCGGGATTGGTGAGACGGCAGCTCCGTGTTTTCAAGCATTTATTGTTGCTCTTCGTCCCCCGAGCTGAAAGCTTCCAAGCAGGGCGGCTGCAGTCTCGCCTGCCGGGCTCCCTCTTCAGGCTTCTCCTGCCCAGAAGGCAGGCTCCCTCTCTGGAGCCCCCATTGCCGGCACCCAAGTTCCCCTCAGTAACATCCCCGCCCGCTGTCGCTCTACCCTCTTCGGCTTCGCTCCCAAGGCGCAATGTTTGAATTGTGCGCCCTGGTCCGTAGAAGGGAGACGCGTGGCAATCGCTCCAATTCCTGCAGCAGTCTGGCTGGCTAGCTTCCGTCTTCCAGCCGAGAGGCTGCCGAGGAGACGGGAAAGCCTTCCAGGAGAGCGGAGAAGCTGGCTGAAGCCAGCCATGCCAGCCAGGTTGCCGCAGGAAGAGGAGCGACTCCCGCACGTCTCCCTTCTCCAGACCGGGGCGTGCGGTTCCAACATTGGCCTTGGGAGCGATGCCGAAGAGGGGAGAGCGCGAGCGGGGGGATTGTGGCTGCCGGCAATGTTGGAACTGCGGCCCCCGGTCCGGAGAGGAGAGACGCACGGGGGACAGGCGGGACTCACTCCTCTTCCTGCAGCTGCCTGGCCGGCTCGCTCCTGTCTTCCAGCCGAGAGGCTGCCGAGGAGAAGGGAAAACCTTCCGGGAGAGCGAAGAAGGCGGCTGAAACCAGCCCTGCCATGCCAGCTAGGCTGCCGTAGGAAGAGGAGCGAGTCCTGCGCGTCTCCTGCACGTCTCCCTTCTCCGGACCGGGGTGCGCAGTTCCAATGTTGCCGGAAACGTTGGAACCTCACGCCTTGGTCCGCAGAAGGGAGACGTGCAGGAGATATGTGGGACTCGCTCCCCTTCCTGCAGCAACCTGGCCGGCTCTCTCCTGTCTTCCTGGGGGCTGTTTTAAAGCCTCGGGATGGCCACCCTTCGGATGAAGTGGGAGCCTTGCCTTCCAGCTGAGACGCTGCCGAGGAGAAGAGAAAACCTTTGGGAGGCGCGGAGAGGGCGCCTCTGCTGAAGCCAGCCCTGTCATGCTGGAATGGGGGCACCGGGCTTGCACACAGCTTCTCCCGCCCAGAAGGCAGGCTCCCTCTCTGGAGCCCTATTGCCGGCACCCACATCCCCCTCAGCCACTTCCCGCCTGCTCTCGCTCTCACCTCTTCGGCCTCGTTCCCAAGGCGCAATGCTGGAACCGCGCGTCCTGGTCCGGAGAAGGGAGACGAGTGGGAGTTGCTCTTCTTCCTGCGGCAGCCTGGCCTGCTCACTCCCGTCTTCCAGCTGAGATGCTGCCGAGGAGAAGGGAAAATCTTCTGGGAGAGCGGAGAAGGTGGCTGAAGCCAGCCCTGCCAGGCTGGCCATGCTGCTGCAGGAAGAGGAGCGCGTCTCCTGCGCGTCTTCCTTCTCTGGACTGGGGCACGCAGTTCCAAAATTGCCAGCACCCACATTCCCCTCAGCAACTTCCCACCCACTCTCGCTCTCCCTCTTCAATCTCGCTCCGAAGTCACAATGTTGGAACCGTGTGCCCCGGTCCAGAGAAGGGAGATGCGCGGGAGTCCAGGCCCCAGTCCAGGCTGCTGCAGGAAGAGGAGCAACTCCCGCATGTCTCCCTTCTCCGGACCAGAGCACCCAACACTTCAAAAAACCTTTTGGACATCATTTTGAAGCGGTGGGTGCTCTGGTCATGGACATGGATGGAAGCCCTTCCTGCAGCGCTTTCAAGGGGATGCAAAAGGGGGCGGTGGAGGCTGCATGGGAAAGCACCCACCTCTCAAAGCGCTTCGTGAAGGATTTTCATATGTGTCCAAAGTCCTTCGCACAGCGCTTTCAAGGGGAGGCAGAAGGGGGCGGTGGAGGCTGCATGGGAAAACACCCACCTCTCAAAGCGCTTCGCAAAGGATTTTCATATGTGTCCAAAGTCCTTCGCGCAGCGCTTTCAAGGGGAGGCAGAAGGGGGCAGTGGAGGCTGCATGGGAAAGCACCCACCTCTCAAAGCGCTTCGCGAAGGATTTTCATATGTGTCCAAAGCACTTTGCGCAGCGCTTTCAAGCAGACATGTGCAGCGCTTCAAAGTGGACATGCACCCACCGCTAGCCAGGCAAAGGAGCAAACTCAAACTCCACCCTGCTCACAGAACCCTCACCGCCCCGCCAATCCCCAACCCTCTTCACTCATTGACAGGCATAGCAGGCAGTGCTATGGAACTCTCCTGAAGCTCCTTCCTAGCCGTTCCTTCCTAGGGTGGGGAGGGGATCCCACGATTGTGAAAGCCTTCCCCAGGAGCTGTTTTCCCCAAGTCATTGCATGGAAGAGAGGGGGAGCAGACAGTGGACAGGGAGGGAGCGAGAATGGCATGG
>JANHFP010003827.1:9530-20785 GCA_032468135.1 Calamaria suluensis | reverse complement strand
GCTGGGACAAGTAACAGGAGCTCACCCCATTACACAGCACTAGGGATTCGAACCGCTGAACTGCCAACCTTCCGATCAACAAGCTCAGCTGCCTTACCTGCTGAGACACCATGTCCCTCTTGAAATGATCATTAGATGGCAGCAAATAGACGTTTCTGTAACACTTTCCTATCACCTGGTGGTTGTCTGGATTTTTACAGGCCATTCCAATAAGTGCTCCATGAATGTATATTACCAAATCACTGGTGATGTTAGTAGAGACAGGTGCTGCCTTAGGCACAAAGCTAGTTGGATGACATTGGGCCAGCCACATTGTCGCTCAGCCCTAAAGGAAGAGCCTCTTTGGAAATCTTGAAGAAAAGTCCCTGCAAATGCTGACTTGAAGGCATTAAAACAGGGAGGATGCAGTGGATCCTGCTTTTATTGCCTCCGGCCACCTGTTTAATTCTGCAGAGATGAGAAGACAACCTACCCCCCCCCCAAAAAAAAAACAAAAAAAACAAACCCAAAACCACACAACTGCCAGGTAAATTAATGAAAGTAAAAATAATAAGTAAAGTACACTATGCCGTTTGCCTCTTAAGATGAAAGTGGTTCTGTATTTGGAAAGAATTAAAATTGCTGGCGCGTGTCTCAGATGCTAATGATGTATAACATGGAACCGCTGCTTTCTCCCACTAAGATGTCATGATGGAAGTTCTTGCATTAGGTTATGCTACTGGAGGCCCAGAGATAAGAGTCCAGACATTATATTTCAAACCTGATGGTGTAGGGAATTTTATTTCAAGCAGAAGATTTGAGTACTCTTCTAGTAAAATATCTCCGGACCCTCTCTAGTGTATTGATGACTTCCAACATTCCACTTTTTCTCTTCCTCTTGAAACGATTCACACCCTGAAGTGGAGGTGCCATTCCCAACAGTTCCATGGAAACTCTCCATCTGTGAGCCTATATCCTTCGGCCAGGTCTGACTCATAACTCTACAGCAAAAGTGCTCCTCAGAGAGATAGTATCTCGACCAACTGCTGCTTATGAAGATTTATGCTAACTAGAAGCCTCCTGAGAACCTCCTAGGGACCTCAATGTCTTTGTTCTTGCATTTTCCATCTTTGCTAAGTACACTGGGCTGACTTTTCCCCTGATCAGGTCCTCTCTAGACAATCCTGTTGAATGTTGTCTTTCCTGATTGAGGTTTTCGGGCCCAGGCCAGAAGTCAGAGCCGTATGAATTTCCGTAGCTTTGCTTGCTCAAAAGAGGAAGAAGAAGGCCCAACGGGCAAAGACTTGCATTCAGCTGATGTCAGCTGGCTTTGCTTCCTCTGAGAGGTTGTTGTGTCAGCTCTGGACAACAGCCAGACGGTGACAGCTCACGCCAATGAAATGCAGCCTGGAGGCAGGAGGGGGAAAGCCAGCGAAGGCTGGCTGCTTTGGGCAAGCAGTCAGATATAAAAGGGCTATTTGTGAAGGAAGAAAAGGAAGACAGAAAAAAAGAATCCAAGAGGGAATTAAAAGGCTGGAATTTTCCTAAGGGATGCCACCAAAAGGAGAATAAGACAAGTCGGAGAGATGGAAAAGGCAAGGGCGGGGCAGGACGAATATCAAAAATTAGGCTCCTCTGTTTCTCTTCAAACTCAAGAGCAGATGTTAAGGGGCCCTACTGGGTGTGTTCATGCCCGGTTTTCTGACCTTTTTTTTTGCTACAGTTATTATGCAAATCACTGCAGCTGTTGAGTGAATCACCCGGTCATTAAGTGAATCCAACTTGACTTTGCTTGTCAGAAGTCAGTTGGGAAAGTCACAAGTAGCAACTCTAGGATGCAAAACATGGTTTGGAGGAAATGCTGCCTCTGGATGGCTTGCCAGATACTCAAAATCTAGCATCCATTCAGACCGCAGCGTCCATGGATCACAGTGCGGAAACCCCTGTTTGTTCGGTTTTATAATGCTGGAATGCAGCATTTAAATATGAAATTCGTACAGGTAGTCCTCAGCTTATGACCACAATCAGGACAGGAATTTTCATTGCTAAGCATTGCTTATCTAAGGTTGTTCAGCCTTAAATAATCAGCTGTGTTTCGGTTCTCAGAATTCCTGTCAATCTTTGCTGGGAAAACTCTTGCCTCCTATGATGGATATTATTTTGAGAGGCAAGTAGACTAGACTCGCAGGTCCATTAAAGCAGGGGTGTCCAAACTTGGCAACGTTAAGACTTGTGGACTTCAACTCCCAGAATTCCTGAGCCAGCACTGAGAGCAAAGCTGAGAATACTGGGAATTGAAGTCCACAAGATCAAGCAAGAAAAAAAACACTTCGTCCATCATAGGGATAAACCAGTGAGGACAGCATCATATAAACTTTCTTCCTTCAGGTATCAATTACCCAAATTCTCAGACAAGCTCACAGTTCCACTACACAAAGGAATTGCATTCTCTAATGCAGGAGTCTCCAACCTTGGCAATTTTAAGACTTGTGGACTTCAACTCCCAGAATTCCTCAGCCAGCAAAGCTCCCAGAATTCCTTAGCCAGCAAATTCTGGGAGTTGAACTCCACAAGTCTTAAAGTTGTCAAGGTTGGAGACCCCTGCTCCAATGTCCTGGCCAATGGGTGCCTGTTTTTTTCTTGAATAGCAACTACTTTTTACCTTTCTTTAATAAAGCTTAATCTGAAGGTACAAGCAGGTGACCATTCTTATGCCTTTGCTATGAAAACATCCATCTGCTGACTCTTGCAAGGAAAGCTGCAGTTGGACAGCAGGATTATCCCTCAGTCCTCTGTCGATTGACACCAACTGAAAATCCTAAGGTCACCAAAAATGAAACATCAAAGTACATTTGCTTCGATTGTCAACTTCTGACGCCCTCAGTTCCATTAAAGCAGGGCTGCCCAAACTTGGCAACTTTAAGACCTGTGCACTTCAACTCCCAGAATTCCTCAGCCAGGAAAGCTGAGAGCACTGAGACCAAAGCTGAGAATTCTGGGAGTTGAAGTCCACAAGTCTTAAAGTTGCCAAGCTTGGACGTCCCTGCATTAAAGGGAGGTGATTGCCTCAGGCAGCAATAAAATAGGTTTTTTTTTTCTCCAGGGGAGAAACATGGGAAACTAGAACTGCCATGGAGGACCAAACCAATAGGGCTGTGAAGATGTTTAATCCTACACACACACACACACACACACACACACACACACACTTTGAAAAAAAAATAGTAATCATCTTTAAAAATAAAAACAACCCACGTAAACCGGATAGGGACAGCCAAAAGGCTAAATGTGGCCCAAGGACCGTAAAAATGCCTCCGTCTGGCTTTATTCGTTCTGTTGGAGAACTGAGCTATACTTTTCTGGCTAGAGATTAACTCAGAACAATGTAACGCTGGGGTTGTCGTTGGGCGGAAGAGAGGCAGGCAAGAGAGCTATGGACGCTATGAAAATCTAATGAAAAGCAATAATTCATAGTAAGGTCGAATGGCTTGTACATATTTTTTTTTAGTGTATGTGACGGAGCGGGAAGCTCATTCTCATTCGCTCCTAAAGCAGAAAAAAGGTCTTGGGTAGATTCTGAGTTCTAAATATAGAAACTAAGAACAAGATATTACATGATCATAAAATTAGAGAAAGCTTTTGTTTATACGACAATCAAATGGTAAAGGTAAAGGTTTCCCTCGCACATAGGTGCTACTCGTTTCCGACTCTAGGAGGCGGTGCTCATCTCCCTTTCAAAGCCGAAGAGCCAGCGCTGCCCAAAGACGTCTCCATGGTCATTTGGCCGGCATGACTAAACACCAAAGGCGCACATAACGCTGTTACCTTGCCACCATAGGTGGTCCCTATTTTTTCTATTTGCAATTTTACGTGCTTTAGAAACTGCTAGGTTAGGCAGATGCTGGGACAAGTAACGGGAGCTCACCCCGTTACACGGCACTAGGGATTCAAACCTCTGAACTGCCAACCTTCCAATCGACACACTCAGCTGTCTTACCCGCTGAGCCACCGTGGCCCTAATCAGCTGGTACCAGACTGTAAGTAATGGAGCAGATTTCACCTACTAGAGCAGGGGTGTCAAACTCGATTTCATTGAGGGTCGCATCAGAGTTGTGTTTAACCTCTGCTGGGGGGCAGAGTGGGTGTGGCCAAAGCAGTCCAGGGCATCTGTGGCCTTCCAAGTGCCCTGCCAGCAAAAACAGGCTCCCGAGCTCCGTTTTCAGCTGCAACATCCTCCTGCAACCTCTGCCAGGTAAAACAGAGCTTGCAAGAGCCATACGTGGCCCACCGCAGCTCCGTTTTCACTGGCAGAGGTACCGCAAGCCAGTCCTTCGCTGTTTCCCAGGTGCTCCTGTGGGCCAGATCTAAGCACCCCATGGGCTGGATTCGGCCCCCGGGCCTTCAGTTTGACACCCCTGCACTAGAGTTTTGTGGCCTTTTTTCAACTCACATTCCAAAGCTGCTAGGCTGACTTAATAAATCATAATAGGTTTGTTAGGGTCTCATTATGGGGAAAGGCTCTAAATCAGAGGGTGTCCAACCTTGGCAACTGTAACTCCTGTGGACTTCAAATCCACGAATTCCCCAGTCTTCTAAAACAACAGGTCCCTTTGATGTGAAAGATGAAAGAGAAGGAATACGAAAAGGCTTGATTAGCAAAGGGAAGAAGAGATCAAGAGCCTATGCCAGTAGTTCTCAACTTCATTCATTAAATCCAATGATTTAAATCTTGGAGTTAAATCTTGGGTGTCCATGGCCACAAAAGGCAGGGGTCTCCAAACTTGTCAACTTTAAGACTTGTGGACTTCATCTCCCAAAGCTGGCTGATGAATTCTGGGAGTTGAACTCCACAAGTCTTAAAGTTGACAAGGTTGGAGACCCCTACTCTAATGTCCTAGCCAATGGGTGCCTGTTTTTTTTTTCTTGAATAGCAACTACTTTTTACTTTCCTTTAATAAAGCTTAATCTGAAGGGAGTTGAGGTCCACAAGTCTTAAAGTTGACGAGGCTGGAGACCTCTGGTCCGTAGTGAGGAAAAATGTTGAGAACCACTGGTCTATGTAATGGTTGATCACTCAAAAGAGTAGAATAAAGCCACCAGTTCAATTCCTCCTTTCACGCATTTGTTTTTCTTGAACCTGCTACAGGGATGAATTCTATCCAGGAGGCTTCACCCATTACGCAAAAGCAATCCTAGGAATGCACTCAGCAGGGAGTTAAAAGGTTTCTGTGCCCAACATAGAGTGGTGGTAATCTGCCCCTAAGCTCTGCTGCTCATGCATCAAACGAAGAGGGAGTTTCCAGGTTCAAAACCTGATTGTCTGTTGCAAGGAAGCCAACATCTGCCGGGAACCCTTGAATTGGTACATTACCTCAAACCCATCTCATGCGGAACTCGGTTCTCCACTGCCAAACAGGGAAGCTGTAAGCAGAGGAACCTCCTTTCCGTTTGCATGCTCAGAATAACGAGAACTGAACATGGGGAAAATAAAACTCTTTACAGGAGTGAGTGAACAGGTCGATTCCGACTGCATGATAAATACAGGTAGTCCTCAACTTACGACCACAACTTATTTTGCCAAAGCCAAGACAGTTCGTTAAACTTCGTCCCACTTTACGACCTTTCTTGCCAGAGTTGTTAAGTGAATCACTGCAGTTGTTAAGTTAGTAACACGGTTGTTAAAGTGAATCTGGCTTTCTCTTTGACTTTGCTCACAAAAGGTGATCACATGACTCCAGGACACTGAAACAGTCATAGATATGAACCAGTTGCCAAGCATCTCAATTCTGACCACGTGTCCATGGGGATGCTGCAGTAGTCGTAAGTGTGAAAAATGGTCATGTCACTTTTTTTCACTGCAGTTGTAACTTTGAAGCAGAGGTCTTCACACTTGGCAGCGTTGTGGACTATGTTGGCTGGAGAATTCTGGGAGCTGAAGTCCACAAGTCTTAAAGCTGCCATGTTTAAGGACCTCTGAGGTAACAGAAAGCTACAGGTACAGCAATACTGGCTGGAGAATTCTGGGAGTTGAAGTCCACAAGTCTTAAAGCTGCCATGTTTAAGGACTTCTGAGGTAACAGAAAGCTACAGGTACAGCTATGTTGGCTGGAGAATTCTGGGAGTTGAAGTCCACAAGTCTTCAAGCTGACAATTTGAGGACCTCTGAGGTAACAGAAAGCTACAAGTACAGCTATGCTGACTTTAGAATTCTGGGAGTTGAAGTCCACAAGTCTTAAAGCTGCCATGATTGAGGACCTCTGAGGTAACAGAAAGCTACAGGTACAGCAATACTGGCTGGAGAATTCTGGTAGTTGAAGTTCACCAGTCTTAAAGCTGCCAAGTTTGAAGACCTCTGCTTTAAATGTTCACTAAATAAATGGTTGTAAATCACGGATTAGAATTAATCCATTTGAACTCAAGAGTATGGTTGCAGCCAGGCCTGGCAGTAGAGGCTGATTCTTGAAGGGGCATGTCTGCCTTTAAAGAGATAGTCTCATTCTCACTTTTGCCACCACTGTTTCTTACAGTGGTGTTTCAGTACTGTTTCTTACTCATTTCTACGTTCTGTGATCTAAAATGCCAGAAAGAACTTATTTTTTCCTGAAAGAGCAGTTGCATCACGTCCACTACACGCAAAAATGCAAAGGAAATCAAGCAACAAAAAAACAACAACCATCATCCGTCATAGGGATAGACTAGTGAGGACAGCATCATACAAATTTTCTTCCTTCAGGTATCAATTACCCAAATTCTCAGAAAAGCTCACAGTTCCACCACACAAAGGAATTGCATTCTCTAATGCAGGGGGTCTCCAACCTTGGCAACTTTAAGACTTGTGGACTTCAACTCCCAGGATTCCTTAGCCAGCAAATTCTGGGAGTTGAACTCCACAAGTCTTAAAGTTGTCAAGGTTGGAGACCCCTGCTCCAATGTCCTGGCCAATGGGTGCCTGTTTTTTTCTTGAATAGCAACTACTTTTTACCTTTCTTTAATAAAGCTTAATCTGAAGGTACAAGCAGGTGACCATTCTTATGCCTTTGCTATGAAAACATCCATCTGCTGACTCTTGCAAGGAAAGCTGCAGTTGGACAGCAGGATTATCCCTCAGTCCTCTGTCGATTGACACCAACTGAAAATCCTAAGGTCACCAAAAATGAAACATCAAAGTACATTTGCTTCGATTGTCAACTTCTGACGCCCTCAGTTCCATTAAAGCAGGGCTGCCCAAACTTGGCAACTTTAAGACCTGTGCACTTCAACTCCCAGAATTCCTCAGCCAGGAAAGCTGAGAGCACTGAGACCAAAGCTGAGAATTCTGGGAGTTGAAGTCCACAAGTCTTAAAGTTGCCAAGCTTGGACGTCCCTGCATTAAAGGGAGGTGATTGCCTCAGGCAGCAATAAAATAGGTTTTTTTTTTCTCCAGGGGAGAAACATGGGAAACTAGAACTGCCATGGAGGACCAAACCAATAGGGCTGTGAAGATGTTTAATCCTACACACACACACACACACACACACACACACACACACTTTGAAAAAAAAATAGTAATCATCTTTAAAAATAAAAACAACCCACGTAAACCGGATAGGGACAGCCAAAAGGCTAAATGTGGCCCAAGGACCGTAAAAATGCCTCCGTCTGGCTTTATTCGTTCTGTTGGAGAACTGAGCTATACTTTTCTGGCTAGAGATTAACTCAGAACAATGTAACGCTGGGGTTGTCGTTGGGCGGAAGAGAGGCAGGCAAGAGAGCTATGGACGCTATGAAAATCTAATGAAAAGCAATAATTCATAGTAAGGTCGAATGGCTTGTACATATTTTTTTTTAGTGTATGTGACGGAGCGGGAAGCTCATTCTCATTCGCTCCTAAAGCAGAAAAAAGGTCTTGGGTAGATTCTGAGTTCTAAATATAGAAACTAAGAACAAGATATTACATGATCATAAAATTAGAGAAAGCTTTTGTTTATACGACAATCAAATGGTAAAGGTAAAGGTTTCCCTCGCACATAGGTGCTACTCGTTTCCGACTCTAGGAGGCGGTGCTCATCTCCCTTTCAAAGCCGAAGAGCCAGCGCTGCCCAAAGACGTCTCCATGGTCATTTGGCCGGCATGACTAAACACCAAAGGCGCACATAACGCTGTTACCTTGCCACCATAGGTGGTCCCTATTTTTTCTATTTGCAATTTTACGTGCTTTAGAAACTGCTAGGTTAGGCAGATGCTGGGACAAGTAACGGGAGCTCACCCCGTTACACGGCACTAGGGATTCAAACCTCTGAACTGCCAACCTTCCAATCGACACACTCAGCTGTCTTACCCGCTGAGCCACCGTGGCCCTAATCAGCTGGTACCAGACTGTAAGTAATGGAGCAGATTTCACCTACTAGAGCAGGGGTGTCAAACTCGATTTCATTGAGGGTCGCATCAGAGTTGTGTTTAACCTCTGCTGGGGGGCAGAGTGGGTGTGGCCAAAGCAGTCCAGGGCATCTGTGGCCTTCCAAGTGCCCTGCCAGCAAAAACAGGCTCCCGAGCTCCGTTTTCAGCTGCAACATCCTCCTGCAACCTCTGCCAGGTAAAACAGAGCTTGCAAGAGCCATACGTGGCCCACCGCAGCTCCGTTTTCACTGGCAGAGGTACCGCAAGCCAGTCCTTCGCTGTTTCCCAGGTGCTCCTGTGGGCCAGATCTAAGCACCCCATGGGCTGGATTCGGCCCCCGGGCCTTCAGTTTGACACCCCTGCACTAGAGTTTTGTGGCCTTTTTTCAACTCACATTCCAAAGCTGCTAGGCTGACTTAATAAATCATAATAGGTTTGTTAGGGTCTCATTATGGGGAAAGGCTCTAAATCAGAGGGTGTCCAACCTTGGCAACTGTAACTCCTGTGGACTTCAAATCCACGAATTCCCCAGTCTTCTAAAACAACAGGTCCCTTTGATGTGAAAGATGAAAGAGAAGGAATACGAAAAGGCTTGATTAGCAAAGGGAAGAAGAGATCAAGAGCCTATGCCAGTAGTTCTCAACTTCATTCATTAAATCCAATGATTTAAATCTTGGAGTTAAATCTTGGGTGTCCATGGCCACAAAAGGCAGGGGTCTCCAAACTTGTCAACTTTAAGACTTGTGGACTTCATCTCCCAAAGCTGGCTGATGAATTCTGGGAGTTGAACTCCACAAGTCTTAAAGTTGACAAGGTTGGAGACCCCTACTCTAATGTCCTAGCCAATGGGTGCCTGTTTTTTTTTTCTTGAATAGCAACTACTTTTTACTTTCCTTTAATAAAGCTTAATCTGAAGGGAGTTGAGGTCCACAAGTCTTAAAGTTGACGAGGCTGGAGACCTCTGGTCCGTAGTGAGGAAAAATGTTGAGAACCACTGGTCTATGTAATGGTTGATCACTCAAAAGAGTAGAATAAAGCCACCAGTTCAATTCCTCCTTTCACGCATTTGTTTTTCTTGAACCTGCTACAGGGATGAATTCTATCCAGGAGGCTTCACCCATTACGCAAAAGCAATCCTAGGAATGCACTCAGCAGGGAGTTAAAAGGTTTCTGTGCCCAACATAGAGTGGTGGTAATCTGCCCCTAAGCTCTGCTGCTCATGCATCAAACGAAGAGGGAGTTTCCAGGTTCAAAACCTGATTGTCTGTTGCAAGGAAGCCAACATCTGCCGGGAACCCTTGAATTGGTACATTACCTCAAACCCATCTCATGCGGAACTCGGTTCTCCACTGCCAAACAGGGAAGCTGTAAGCAGAGGAACCTCCTTTCCGTTTGCATGCTCAGAATAACGAGAACTGAACATGGGGAAAATAAAACTCTTTACAGGAGTGAGTGAACAGGTCGATTCCGACTGCATGATAAATACAGGTAGTCCTCAACTTACGACCACAACTTATTTTGCCAAAGCCAAGACAGTTCGTTAAACTTCGTCCCACTTTACGACCTTTCTTGCCAGAGTTGTTAAGTGAATCACTGCAGTTGTTAAGTTAGTAACACGGTTGTTAAAGTGAATCTGGCTTTCTCTTTGACTTTGCTCACAAAAGGTGATCACATGACTCCAGGACACTGAAACAGTCATAGATATGAACCAGTTGCCAAGCATCTCAATTCTGACCACGTGTCCATGGGGATGCTGCAGTAGTCGTAAGTGTGAAAAATGGTCATGTCACTTTTTTTCACTGCAGTTGTAACTTTGAAGCAGAGGTCTTCACACTTGGCAGCGTTGTGGACTATGTTGGCTGGAGAATTCTGGGAGCTGAAGTCCACAAGTCTTAAAGCTGCCATGTTTAAGGACCTCTGAGGTAACAGAAAGCTACAGGTACAGCAATACTGGCTGGAGAATTCTGGGAGTTGAAGTCCACAAGTCTTAAAGCTGCCATGTTTAAGGACTTCTGAGGTAACAGAAAGCTACAGGTACAGCTATGTTGGCTGGAGAATTCTGGGAGTTGAAGTCCACAAGTCTTCAAGCTGCCCCAGTTTGAATGCCTTTGGTCTAATCCAGTGTTTCTCAACTTTGTTGACTTTAAGCCGGGTGGACTTCAACTCCCAGAATTCCTCAGCTGGCATAGAAGTCCACCCATCTTAAAACCAGCAAGACTGAGAAACACTAGTAGTCTAATCAATTAATCAGCCATGTTGGGCAGTTCTATTCAAAACCATATGAGTTTAAGGAAAGAGTTATCATCTGCTATCCTCCAAACAATTCGTCCACAACCTCAGGCAGAAAGATTGAAACTCCAGCCATCAACCCTCAACAGACAGTTGCCTCAGGCACCTGGCTACGATCTGTTTTTAAAGCGGAGTACTAACCAGAATGGCTGCAAGTGATTGTATCAGCAAAATAGTTTGCAAATCCTCAGCAACAGGACTCAGTTGGTTCTTCACCCTCAGCGGAAACACTACCTAATAATCTCTTTACCAAACGAAATAACTGCCAGATGGCACCCAGTTAATTCAATGGAGAAAGCAAACAAGAGCTTGATCAAGTATTTACTGCCATATAATGAGTCCTAAAACAGACCCTAATCTGACTAAGCTATTGGATTCAGTTTATGCTTTTCTCCACCAGTATATTAGCCATCTATCTACTCTTTTAAATGCTCCAGGGAGAGAAATGGCCAAAGAATTTATAACCTATATTCAGGAAATAAAGGGACATGGTAGCTCAGTGGGTAAGACAGCTGAGCTTGTCAATCGGAACACCAGCAGTTCAGCGGTTTGAATCCCTAGTGCCTTGTAATGGGGTGAGCTCCCGTTACTTGTCCCAGCTTCTGCCAACC
>JANHFP010003826.1:290452-302482 GCA_032468135.1 Calamaria suluensis | reverse complement strand
CTCCAGCCAGCTCTGCTGGCTGGAGAATTCTGGGAGTTGAAGTCCACAAGTCTTAAAGCGGCCAAGTTTGAAGACAAACTTTGAATTACGGGCTCGCTGGCGCCGCGTGGCAGAAGTGGCTGAAATCCCGCACCAGGGCGGCCCAATGGGCCTAGCGGCTCCCCGGGCCTAGCGCGCGCGCCCGAGAGAGCGAGAGAGACAGCGCGCGGAGGCTCGCCCTCGTGGACGGAATTGACGTAAGGAGCGGAAGTGGAGCAGTGCTCCGCGGGAGGATATGTCCGCGGGGGTCTCGCGGGCTGGAGGGGCTCCGCGGGGCTTGACGAAGCGAGTGCTGGTGACCGGAGGCGCCGGCTTCATGTGAGTCTTTCTGAGCGGGGGCAGAAGTTTGGGGCAGCCCACATTTCCAGCCTTTTTCCTGGGTTCCGCTGTTCGGAAAAAAAAATCCTTGGTCCTGGGGAAGCCGAGAAAAAGGTTGCCCCCTTTTTAAAGGTGGTTTTTGGAGCGGGAAGGACGACGGGGTTTATTTTACTCAACATTAGAAGCGTCAGTACGACGAGGTGTGCAAAATTACAACATAAACGTGTAATTTTTGGAGATTTGTATATGTGTGTGTATGTATGGATTTGTTTGTAAATATAAGTATGTATATTTACATACATATATACAAACCCGAAAATGCACAAACCTACATACTTATGACCGTGAAAATCTACAAACACACACACACACACACATATATAACATATATGAAAACATATACATACACACACTTATATTTACATACATATACATACATACATACATACATACATATATATATATGTAAATTTGTGTATTCTTGGGTTTCTTCCCGTGTAAAGGTTTGCATATATCTACAACGTTTCGATGAATTCACAATCATCATCTTCAGGCTAGGTCCTCTGAGGGTAGGCCTCAATTCAGACCTGTTGAGAGCAAAGGTTTTTCTGTATAACTGTCAGAGCTTTCTTTTGAATTGCAGTTTTGTGGTTTGTATCTTGGAGCTGATTGGAGGGTTTCATAGTATCCACTGATTGGTTGACAGGGTTTTTCATGGAGAGAGATGGGGTAATTTAAAAGTATGAGATTCTGTTTTTAAAGCTATTTTCCATATATTTGGGAAATGGATTTGGGAAATATATTATAAAGCATGATTTGATTCTCCCTCTAGTGGTGAGCAAATATTAGAGTGCATCTGAAACTGAATAGTAAACCTCTAGTAATACTTTTTTTTAAAAAAAAGATATTTAATGAGATATTTTGTCAAAGGGATAGGAACAAATCCAAATTAATAAATCAATTTGCATTCACAATACAGTCCTAGACTAAGAGATGAAAAAATAAGATTAGCAGATGTTTTCTCTAACGCTAGAGAAAGCCATTTTATTTTTATCAGTTTGACTTGATCAAAACATTAATTTAATGGATATATTTTTAATAAATATGATTTATGGCTTTTCATTCTCATCAAAAATAATTGCCAGAAGCATTTGCAACATGTCTTTTTATGTATATTTTCCCATTTTTAATTATAAATACCAGTATGTATAATCATAACCATATTTATAATGTTACTTCTTCCACTCCTGTATGGAGTGTGGTTGAAGTAGCAGAATTAAGTTAAGTAGCTGATTTGGTCTCATCTATCTGGAGATATAAACGATGGAGTGTTGCATATTTATTAAGTAAGACTTCTTCATCTTCTAAAACTTATTAAGAAGATTAAAAAATACAGTTTCAGTTACTATTACTATATTATGCAAACAAACACCACCAAAGATATTTAATATAAAAAAATGGCTAATATCTCTTCTGGCTCTTTCACTGAAATACTATATAACCTCTTGCAACCCATTTAATTTTGCCCATGTTATTTCTTACTCTGCATATGAAGTAAATCAATCATGTTTATTTCATAGCAATTTTTTTGGGATAGCTTAAAAATAGCTACATCCTTAATATCTGAACTTCATTTAAAAAGAACAGTTGAAATAATGACATGAAAGCTACAGTTATGAAAAAAAGACAAATAAAACATTATCATTGTTTATAAAATCCTCTTTCCAAAATGAGAGGAGAAACACAATTGTGATTTGTTGATAGTATTAAATACTGGCATACTAGAATATTGGCATTATTCACAATAGTTGTGAAGGTCAAGACAATTTGTCAGGTGCATGCTAAAACCTAGCATGATAATTTAGTACACTTTAGCATGTGTGGGGAAAAATATAGTCTGCCTATTTCACAAGCTGAAATGGTTGTTTAGCTACATCTTAACAAAATTAACACCACCAAGCTGAGATAAGGTTATCTAGCCAGTGCAGTATAATGAAGATTGGAATTCCTTAGGTGATTTGAAATGTATGGTTATAAAATAGTTAAGTTCAAAAGCGTTCTTAGTAAAAATCTGAGGGCATATTGAGTTTTACTTGAAGGGAAAAATGGACGTTTGAGGAACATGAATATTTTACAAATATAAATGTTAATTATTTTTCTAAATGTTGTTACTTACCACTAATTACAAATCCATGATGGGGGTGGTACCAGAGTCCAAAATTGCATGTTGACTTAGTGTGCCATGGAGCCAGCTAATAATTCTTCTTCCCTTGCTACTTTTTCCACTTCCTCTGTTTTCTCTCTCACTTCCTCCAGACAATTTCTGCCCGCTCACTTCCACCATAACCCTGCATTCCATTCTTTAGGGCTATCTGATATATTCTATCTTACATATGGAACTGAGTTGCAAAGTGTATGTTCTTCCATTAAAAATTGCACGTTTTCCAAATTTAGAAGCCATTTACTAACATCATAAGAGATAGGTATGTGTTGCCTTGCCATTCTTCCTTGCATCTTCCTTTCTGTCAACCATGGCCAGTGCCAAGTTGTGAAGTATTCCGTTGTCCCTCATCTTCTAAGCTTTGCCTTTCCCCTCCTTCCCCTGCCACTGATATCCCAGCATGGCCTGTTCCATTCTCCCACTTGCTGCAAGCCATTCCTTCCCTTCTACTACCTGCCTTTCTTCAACTGCTGGATTAGTTGACTTCTTTCTGCTGTTATACCCCAAAAAAAACATTTTTGCCCGGGAAGACTGTATTTAGATCAGAACACGTCTATTTTAGTCTATATTTGAGCCAGAAACATAGGAGTAATAGTCAGCATTTAGCAGAGTTAGATTTACTCAGATAGATGGCTTTAGGCAGGCTTCACATACAGGACTGTGTTCTGTTTTGTAAGCTCTAAAAAAAGTTGAAGCACTAAAGCCTTCTCCTAAGCACTTTATCAGATGGTCTCAGCTACTCCCTTCCTCAAAGACTTATTTTTCTGGGATCTCATGTCTACCATGTGAATCCAGGAAAGGTTACAACTTCTTTAAGAAGGTGTTGACAAGTGCAGCATAGAAGGGGCTCTTTGAATGGCTCCAGATCTGAAAGTCAGCACATCCCTAATTACAAGTAGTCCTTGACTTACAAGAGTTCATTCAGGGACCATTATTTACAGAGTTACAGTGTCACTGAAAAAATGACTTACGACCATTTTTCACCCTTAACAACCGTTACAGCATCCCCTTGGTCACACGGTCAAAATATGGATGCTTTGCAACTGTTCCATATTTATGACTGTTGTTGTGTCCTGCAGTCATGTGATCAGTCTTTGCAAACTTCAGGCAAGGAAAGTCAAGATGGATGCCAGATTAATTTAACAACTGTGTCACTAACAATTGCAGTGATTCACTTAACAAGTGTATCAAGAAAGGTTGTAAAATGGAGCAAAACTCAAGTAACAAATGTTTCACTTAGCAGAATAAATTTTGGGCTCAATTGTGGTCATAAGTTGAGGACTACCTGTATGTTAGTAAATCTTATTTTAATAGAAGACTGCAGTTAGTGGTTCATAAATTCAGTTCTGTTATAAGCAGACAGATTAATCAGGCAATGACAGATTTTGGGGGAACTACAGTATTTCTACTCAATATACAGTCTAGGCCGGTGATGGCTAACCTTTTTCCCATCGCATGCCAAAAGTGGGGGGAGCACGGGGGGTCACACATGTTGTGCTCACACCCATGTGCCCCAGCCACCTGCATGTCCCCCATTGCACACTCCCTGCTTTTGGCACATGATGGCATGGTGGCCACATTTGCTGACTTCCTGTGGGACCAGAAGGCCCATTTTTCGCTTTCCCTCCAGAGCCTTTCTAAGAGCCTGGGGAGGCTGAAAACGGCCTTCCCCACCTCCCGGAGGACCCTGAAGTTGGCAAATGTGCGGTTTCCGGCCTCCAGAGGACCTCCAGGGGGGTGGGGAAGGCTGTTTTTGCCCTCCCCTGCCTCCTAGAAGGGGTCTGGAGCTTGGGGAAAGCAAAAAATGAGCCTTCTCTACCCCCATGGAGGTGCTCCAGAGGCCGGAAACAGGCTGTTTCCCGACTTCCGGTGGGCCCAGAAAGCTCAAAAATCAGTTGGCTGGTGCATACTTGTGCGCCATAGCTGAGTTTGTATACCCATCGATATGGCTCTGTGTGCCACCTATGTATGGCATCATGGGTCTAGGCCTGTGATGGAGAACCTCTGGCATGGGTGCCACAGGTGGCCTGCGGAGCCATATCAGTGGACACGCAAGCATTGCCCTAGTTTAGCTCTGATGCGCATGCAGATCCTGGCCAGCTGATTTTCGGGCCTTCCAGGCCCACCAGAAGTTGGGAAAGAAGCTGCTTCCAGCCTCTGGAGGGCCTGGGGAGTGGGGAAGCCCCGTTTTTCACTCTCCCCAGGCTCCAGAGCCTTTCTAGGGAGGGTGGGGTGAATTGAATTATTGGTGTAGACACACAGATGTGCAACCTCCCTGGGCACCTCCCCACTTTTGGCAAAAAGGTAGCCATCACTGGTCTAGGCCCGTGGCACATGGAGTCATATTGGTGGACACGTGAGCACAGGGATAAAGTAATTGATGGAGTGCATAGAATTATGGGTATGGCCACGCAGGCGATACCCCCGTGCCGTGTTTCCCCTGCTTTTGGCACTTGATGGCAAAAATGTTAGCCATCACTGGTCTAGGCTAACACGGAACCTTATCTCTAGCATTTAAAGAATCTCCCTAAATTCCTCACTGTAGGGTTGAACATGTTTTTTCTTTGGCTCTTTAAATGAACAGTAAATATTAAAATATTTTGACACTAAAGAAAAATGCTACTCGTTTATAGGAAACCCATAATTTAAAGGAAGAACACAGGTATGTCCTCCTTTGAAAATTAAATATTCATAAACTGATAAGTGGTAATTCCTAATGCTGGTTTTGTTTAACTTGAAGTCAAATATTCAAGAGCAATTTCATGCAAGGAAAATATGAAGTGAAAATGATTATAGATTGTTCATAGAAGACACAGAAGCATAATTACTATATAGCAGAGCTATTGCTCTGAAATAAAGAAAGCTTCACTATCTTGAAATGGGTTGTGCGGTTCTGTGTGTTCATGTGTGAATGGATACACAGGATGCTAGTAGGGCCTAGGCAAAATATAATGGAAACATTTAATATTTGTATTCTGATCAAGCTGAAAGACTTATCTTTTTGTATGTGAAAAGAACTGGTTTTCAGCCAGAATGTATTATCATTTGCAGACAGGGAAGACTGTTTAATCTGGCATGGAACTGGATTAGCTCTCCAAAGCCCTAGCGACCATCAACTCATTTTACCAGCTGGTGTGTTTCTTTTTACAGATGCATTTTTATCTTTTGAGTCTTTTCCCTCTTTCCACACTATCCGTTTGTCAGATAATAAACTCTGAGAAAATTATGGCTTGTCATTGCTGAGTGCAATAATGTTTTTGAGAATTCTTTCCTTACCGCTAATGTATACTTTGATCAAGCTTATCCAGTGTTCTAGGCTTGATGGTATTTCTTTTAGAATATATAGTATTGGCTCTATTTGCCTGAGCAAATGGAAACTGACAGTTTTATGGGCAAAAATCCATTGCAGTAATTTTGTGAAAGGAAACAAGAATGAAAAACATTTCACAGAATTGGATATGCGCAACCCGTATAAGCGGGTATGGGAAAATCTGATACTGGTTGTGCATTTAAGCAATCTGTGGAATAATAGCACTCTGTTGTGCCTACAGACTTTTTAAATATAAAGCATATTCTTAATAAACTTCTACAGCCATCCATTTATTAAGATGAGCACTGAAAAGTTCACATCTTGTCATAAGAGGCTCTGTCAGCACTCCAGGACTACCAACAACTGGATAGTCCTCTAGAGCAGAAGTTCCCAAACTTGACAGCTTTAAGACTTGTGGACTTCAGCTCCCAGAATTGAATTCCACAAGTCTTAAAGCTGCCAAGTTTGGGAACCTCTGCTCTAGACAAAAGCTGAAAGGTGCTTAATTACTCCTGCCATTGTGGACCCATCTCCTATGGTCTGCTTCTCAAGCCAGATCTTTTTGTCCCTTATTCACAGCGAACATTTATTTCTGAAAGATGTTGGAAAGATTCTAGAAGGCATCGGTGAAGAAATAAACATACTTTATAACAATCGCCTTCCTGCTGCATATCAGCCTATTTTTGGAATTGACACTATACAGCCATCTTAGCTCCACATAATAACGTCGGCATTTTCTTTTGGCCATTAACAAAGACTTTCATAAAAGTATAATGAATTTACTATATCTTCCCCCCCACAAAATGTCCAGCTCTACAATCAGATTGAGTCATTGGCTGTAACTGACATAATTTTGGTATTCTTTAATGTGGCATTCCTAGTATTGTAGTCATCCGTTCAGGCAGAAAGATGTATGGAATTCTTCATGAGCCTTTGAATTGTTATGCTTTTTGTCTCTTATTTGTTCTTAGAGGTTCCTATTAGCCTAGGCAAATAGCATAGTTGCCTAGACTGGGCCCACCACAGCCTTTCTGTGTACATTCTGTAAGAGTGATTTTCATATCAATAGTGTTATTCCAAGGAATAGCTCTCCTCAAGCTCTGTCAGGCCAGGCATCCAGAGATATATTGGTGCTAAAAGCTTGTGAACCCTTTTACATTTTAAACATTTTTGTATAAATATGTAAAACAGATACTACCCACCACAGGGATAAGATTTTTATGCAGCAGTGCAGGGTTTGCCTGTCACCAAGCAACACTTTTCATTCAAACAAAAATGTTATATTTTAATCTTACAGAATATTCTTCCAAATAGCCTTTTGGCTTATACACATGATCTTTCACAAACTATAGATGAGCCTTGGTGATGTAGTGGTTAGAGTGCAGTACTGCAGGTTATTTCTGCTGCTTGCTGGCTGCCTGCAATTTGGCAGTTCAAATCTCACCAGGCTCAAGATTGACTCAGCCTTCCATCCTTCTGAGGTGGGTAAAATGAGGACCCACATTTTTTGGGGAAATAAGTTGACTCTTAGAGAGAGCTGTAAAGCACTGTAAAGCAGTATATAAGTCTAGTGCTACTGCTATACTCTGAGAAGTATTAGAAGATGCCAGGCGTGAAATATAAAATTTGTTACCAGTTCTGTGGGTATGGCTTGGTGGTGGGAGGGTCATGTGACTGAGGCCAATTTTTTTTCATTTTAAAACTATTTGTTTCTACCTAAGTATTCACTGGATTAGGTAGAAACAAATGCCTTTAAATTGTAAAGCCTCAAATGATTGCGCAGATAGGGCGGGGCCAGGGAATTTTGCTACCGGTTCTCTGAACCAACTGCCGTCATTGCTATTGGATCAGCTGAACCAGTCCGAACCGGGAACATTTCACTCCTGGGAGAGACTATCTTCATTCCCTTCCTCCTACACAAAATAGCTGGAGTGAGTGATCTATTTTTCGAGGGTGCACGTGCACTCCCTCCCTCTTGGGAAATCAGCCTTCTACATTCCATCACATCTTCATATGAACTTGTAATCTTAGAGGTTAATATACTTTTGCCACACAAACGATTATTTAGCTTTGGATCATTTTCTTCAATCGGTTAAAAAGCGTGTTTTGCTTGCTACTTTATGATACACAATGATGCAACACTATTTTTTTAAAATATGCATATGTAGTCAAGACCCCTACTTCCCTGCTTTCCTTGCTGGATCGACAACTGCAGTGCTTATCTTAGGAGCAGTGGGGGAAGAACTATACTTCTAAACATTTACAAAAGATTTCTCCCCTCCCTAAACCCAATTATAATGAATTGTGTTTATTATAAATAAGCTTCTATGAAGGTGCAGACTATATATGTGTAATTGCATGGATGTGCACTTAAAGAGCCTGACTTAAAGACCAGCTGTGTGTTTTTTAATTAAACTTTGACCTAATTATCTGTAGTAAGTGATAACCCCATTTCATAGTGCATTTTGAACACATGGCTGGCTATTTTGCCTGAAGCTCTGGTTAGTAACTTTTAAGTTCTTGCAGTCTGCACACCAGGTTCTAATGCATGCCAGTGATTTCCTGCTAAAAAGAATATTGATTCACAATGCATATGCATAATGAATCACTCAATTTTCAGAAAAGAGGCATCAGGTAGTCACATGCAGTGGAACATTGTAAAAAGACATGTAACAGCCATGCTTTAGTGATTCAGAATTTCCTTCTAGACATTATAATTCCTGTTATGAGACATAGACATCAGCAGAACAAGGAAGTAGCATCTTTTTCTTGGCATTTGTATATACTTTGCATAGGCATTAGTCCTTACCACAGACCATACATATGAATGTCCTAGTTTAAAATTCATAATGTGGGAAATAAAGGAGAGGTGATACATATATTATGCTGCACAGCTGTGGTTGCTATGCAGAGTATACAGCAAAATGAACCAACACTGAATTAGATGTTAATTAAAATTTTAATAAATTTTATTCATTTAAATATTCAGAAAAACAGTCTGAAAAAGAACAGAGTATAAAGATTAAAAGGGAAAAGAACATCCCATATATTTCCAAGGGGTCTAAAAAGTTTGATGTGTTACGATATGTAGGTATGGATACATTCATGATCATGTAATAAAGCTGTATTAATTAAAAATGCACCTGTTTTTCTTTTGAAGTCCAGAATGGCTATATAAAAGATGCACAGAGTAAAAGTATAATAAGATAAATTGTAGCATTTCCTCATGCTGGCATTTAACAATACATTTAATTGAAAATTAACCACTCAACATCTTTCTAGTTTCCGTATATAAATATTTGTGTATATATACAAATGTGATACTTGAGTGGGTTATCTGATGGTAATAAAACTAAAGGTTTCAGATCACTAGCTCCAATTTCCAGACAGCTGCTGCATTAAATTGTATTTAATGATATCAAACCCAGCTGGAGTTGTCTTAGCTGACTTTGCTTACCAGTATAGAAAGTACCAGGTGTATGTGTTGGAGTGTGAAAATAACACTCTACATAAGCCATCTACAGTGCTATTTGCATTCTTATCTCAAAATGTTTTTGCTTGATGTTGGAGGAAATAAATACTTTGGACATTGTTAGTAAATACTGATTCATTAGTCCAATTTATTTATGGTAAAGTGTTTACAGCAGCCACTAATTATTTTATATATATGAGGATAGCCTGCTAATGTGTTCATGTCTTACAGGTAGTCCTCAACTTCCAGTCCTCCAGCTAGGACTGAAATTTTGGTCACTAACCAATGCAGTCACTAAATGAGTTGTCACATTTATGACCATTTTTACATTGGCCGTTAAGTGAATTTTTTTGGGGGTTAAGTGATTCATGAAATCATTCAGCAAATCTGACTTTCCAAATGGGTTTCTATTCTGGGAAGCTGTCTGGGTAGGTCACCAACTCAACTACATGACTGCAAGACATAACTATCATAAAAGTGAGCAGGTTGACAATAACTCAAATTGCAATCTCAGAATCAGTGAAGGTGGTACAACAGTTGCAACTTTGTGGATGAATCTCCAGTCACTTTTTTTTCAAGGCCGTTACAACTTCAAATTGATAGTTAGACCAACAGCTGTAAGTCAGGGGCTACCTGTAATGTGGTCTAGGGCAATTTGATTTTAATGGTATTTAATTTTATGAGGTGAAATAAGGTAAGATGTTCCTACCACTGTTCGACAAGTAATACCAGCTCCAAGCAGTTAACGTAGATTTCTTGTGGAAGAATTTACAATGTACTTCTCCATTAGGGAACATCATTAGAAGCCCATTATTTCACTGCAGTTGGAAATATTTCTTCAGGTAAGTCACCAATATATCATCTTGCCCATTATCTCCAGCCCATAGAGATGGAATAGTATATACATCTATTCATGGTAATAATTTTTAAAGCAGTATTACTACTGTGTGTGTGTGGTTTTTTTTTTTTCATTTTGGCTTTAAAGAGTTGTTGATGTCTTAAGGTGACAAGCTAATCATGCATATGCTAAAGAAACCCTTCTTAGATTGGATTCTTAGGCTGCCAGTTTACATAGACCTGTGTTAGCTGTTCTGCATGCTATCTAGGATTTTTTTAGCTCTTAGTGGGGTGATGTAGTATGGCCTGACCAGATATTATTAGCAAACCCCACTTTGTCTTTACACTTCAGTTCAGTGGATGAAACACGCCGTGCTTACAAATTCCTTGGTTTATTCCCTAACTTCTCTAGATAGTGAAGAGAAAGGCTTCCATTAAAATCAGCCTGAGTAAGAAATATTGCTGGTAGAAACTAATGGTCTAATTCGTTTAAAACAGTTTCCTGAGTTTGTGATCATCTTAAATAAGACCACCTTCAATTCCTAGAAGTGATTGGGATATAAATCTAATCCTGCTCCCCAACATTTAAATGTAAAATTTAGAGCTGGTACATAACATAGTTAACCCTATAACTGTGCTGTATGCAAATTGCTGGGAATTTACAGTGGGGGGAAATATGATGCTGGGTTTGATTCCCATGTTGCAAAAGGCTATATATTGGACATATATAACCCACCTTGTAGGAGGGCTACTTTCTATCCTGCATGGATGTTGATATTCTTCATGGTAGAAATGAATTTATAGGGGTTGGGGAAGAAGACACGATTCAGGGCTATTGAATTTAAACTTCAGCTCTTGAATACATCTGTTGTTGAAACCAATATTATTCAATTTCTACTGTACCATGTTTTTCCGAAAATAGGAACCTTGTCTTATATATTTGTAAACCACTTTATAAATAAGCACTTGGCCTTATTTTTGGGGAGGTCTTTTTATTTTGGGATGTATCCTCTTGCCATCTTACTTGATTTTGAGCTTTGTCTCCCTAACCCTAAGCAGGGGAAATGGCAGGGACTGGCTGTACATGTGTTTAAATATTTTTGGGCAAGGCTTATTTTCTGGGGGTGTCTTATTTTTGGGAAAACACAGTAATACTAAAGGTGTGGCATTTAAGAAAGTGAGAGCAGCTTTTTATGTTGTTTTTATATTGTTTTGGGGGATTGTCTTTCAAATATGTCAGCTAAATTAATGGCAGTATTGTCGATATTAGAATAGATGTCCAAACTGAAAGAGCTGTAATACTATCTGATTCTTTGCCAAGGTTGGTGGCCTTCCATAATGGAAGAGTGAGATGTAAGAAAGTTTTGGTAAATCAATTTGATTTCTGAATGCACAATCACAGATAGTGGCTTTTACTTTATGAGGCTATTTTAGGGAATGAAAAAGTAGATCATGCAGCTGAGGAGAGCTTGTATAAAGCTGTTGTGGATATTCCTTTGTATTTATCTTCTTTGGAGATCAAGTGCAGGTTTAGTTGAGAGATTAGGGATGAATTTGGAGATAGTGTGAGTTGCGGCTTAGAGGAGAAGGAATTTATTTTCTTTATCCTGATTTCACATTTGTAGGGTTTTTACTATCTGGGCCATAGGAAATGGATGAATCATTCTGGAGTCTTGTTAGGATACTGTACATTAAGAAGAAATCTCTTGAAAATGGACAGGGATACTATGAAATAGTGTGATGCTTGTAGAACAGAAGTTTCTCCCTTGGTCTGCTTAGGGAGTCCAAAAGCAGTGGGTGATAACTAAGTCCTATTGGCCAGAGACTGAGTAA
>JANHFP010003826.1:204013-214677 GCA_032468135.1 Calamaria suluensis | reverse complement strand
TTTTTTCTACTTGCATTTTTACTTGCTTTCGAAACTGCTAGGTTGGCAGAAGCTGGGACAAGTAACGGGAGCTCACCTAATTACACGACCCGAGGGATTTGAACCGCTGAAATGCCAACCTTGTGATCGACAAGCTCAACTGTCTTACCCGCTGAGCCACCATGACCCTCTTTCATCCTTACTGCTTTCATCGTTACTGCTATCAAAAAAAAAAAAAAAACCTGAGAAAAAGCCACATCACTGCATTTCAGCAACATCAATTTGGTGGGATTTGAAGGCTATGCAACCTAGAGCTGGGAGATACAGGTAATCCTTGACATATACCCACAACTGAGCCCAAACTTTCTGTTGTTAAATGAGACATTGTTAAGTGAGTTTTGCCCCATTTTAACCTTTCTCGCCACAATTGTTAACCAAATCACAGCAGTTGTTAAGTGAGTAACCTGTTTGTTAAGTGAATCTGGCTTCCCCATTGACTTTGCTCATCAGAAGGTTGCAAAGGACGATCACATGACCTTGGGACACAGAAATGATCAAAAATATTAAAAAGTTGCCAAGCACCTAAGTTTTGATCACATGATCATGGAGATGCTGCCAAGGTCATAACTGTGCAAAATGGTCATAGGTCACATTTTTCAGTGCCGTTGTAACTTTCAATGGTCACTAAGTGAACTGTTGTAAGTCAAGAACTATCTGTACCTCACATGCAGCAAAGGCCCTTCACTTTCAACAGCGTGCAAAAACAAAACACAATTGGCAGGTGCATATTGTGATCAGTTGTAAGGTAGGGAGTCAGGAGAAAACATCTGTTTGGGGATTTCATACTCAAGTGTTAGATGAGCTATGGGTAATGCAGGGGTGAAATGCAACCGGTTCATAGTAAAAAACACTACATGTTCACCGGAACCGGTAGTAAAAAAATGCTAACAAAAGTAAAAAAAGAAGTTCCAACAATCACAATGTACAGCTGATTGTTGCACAGCTGATTGTCAAATTTTATTTTTTTTTTTAAACTTTTTAAGCATTTTTTTTACTACCAGTTCGCCAGAAATAATAACCGGAAAGAATTGTTTAATTGTTTTATGGTTATGGCTGTGCACCGCCCCGAGTCCGCGAGGAGAGGGGCGGTATAGAAATTTAATAAATTATTATTATTATTTGAACTTCGGATCAAATGGAGAGATATCATTACTTAAATGGCATATATATGTTTGGAACTGGTTATTTCCAACGTAACACCCATTTTATGAATAAGCACCTTTATTGCAACAGCTGTTTTTGTGAATGAATGCCTACCACATTTTCTGAAATTGAGAATTTGTTGGTATTTGTTTTGATCAGCTACCACAAGTATTTTTTTTTAAATAGAGATGGAAACGTCAGATAAACAGACCTCTGAGCATTAGCTTTATAAAATGGAAAAAGCATTCTCCAAATACCATTACAACATCCTTTTTAATACTCTGTCTTCTCCCATTAAATAAGTGTTTATAAATAAAGATTGAGTCATGTAAATTTTCTTTTTCTTTAAATGTACTAATTATTGACCTAGAAGGCAGAAAACTCAGAGAACGTTATAAAGAGAATAAGCAATGTTTGTTTCCTGTGACAATCAGGTGCAATCTTCAATGTACCAATATTTGATTATAATTTATTTAATGCTATAAATTTTATTTTTCTACACTGAATAGACCACTTCTAATTTGTACTGAATTAAGTTCCTTTTCTTAAATCTTGTGTGACAAGTACTAGTGGATTAGTAATAAGGAGTAAGAATGCTTTAAGTTTCAACAGAAGATTAATCATCTCTATCTCATTTCTCATTTCAATTTTGGCTGGAAGCCCTTTCCTTATGTTGTGCTACTGCTATTGTTTCACGTTGCAGTTCATGACTCTCCCTTGTAGGATTAGCTCGTGGTATATTAATAGGGAGGAGCTGCAGTATAGACTGCTCCTACCGTTTCTTTTTTGATAATATAATTTTGAAGTTTGCACAAGCTTTTGCAATTGCAAAATCAAACACTTGCAGCAAAACAAGAAATTAGTACCATCTTTTACTATTGTAGTCCAGTGTTATGAGGATGTTGATATTTATGTTTTTCAAGTAATCAAATTCCGTATTCCATGATGTCATGTTTTCTAAAGCTTTATAATTTTATTTAACAAAGATTTATAATGCCTTTTAAAACATTACCCATACGTCTTATTTAGTGCACACAACTGAGACCAGAAAGTCAGTTGTTAAGCAAAGTGGCCACTAAGTGAAACTACAACTGTGTTTATGATCTACAGCTTTCCTCTGCTACAAAGGGTCTATTCTAGGATAACTCAGTGTAGCCAGCTAGGCCAGCTCACCACTGCCAGCTCGCCAATGCTGAGTCACTTCTGCCAACTCAACGCTGCCAAGTTGTTGCAACATGGTCAAGTCAATATGAAGACATCTTGTTGCAGGAAGCCAGAGGGATGGCAGGGCAGGCAGGCAGGCGGGTGGGCAAATTAGGAAGCGGATGGGTAGAGTGCAGAGTAGCGGTGGTGGTTGGGCACTACCAGTTTTCACACACACACATACACACACACAGCCCACTGCCGCTACCGTGTCAAGCTTCAGGCTGTTCAGAGTTTGGGCCATTTGGCAGCGGTGAAAGGGTGGCAGCAAGGTGTATCCTGTTTTCACCGCCTCCTACCACCACTGAACTGAGCTCCAGGGGCTCTGGGAGCTCCAGGAGATCGGTGTGGTGGCAGCAGCAGGGGTGTGAAAATGGGATGCACCCAGCTGCCCGCCCTGTCTGTTGTTGCCACCGAATGGCCTGAACTCCAAACGGCCTTGAGCTCAGTTTATAATGGCAGTGGCAGCAATGGCAGCAGTGGCAGCAATGGCAGCAATGGCAGCAGGACGTGTAAAAATGGGAAGCACCTGGCCGCTGCCACCTTAGATATCTTCAGAGCATGATAAGGGAGCAAATATGCTCTTAATTATTAACAAATGATTAGTAGTAAATTATAAGGCTTAATGATCCATATCTACATCTTATTCAAATATTCATGAAATTACATTGACTCAAGTTTTTCCTCAGCTGTATTTAAAATATCCATCATTAAATAGTGATCATGTATTGATAAAGGTTCAAAACGAAAACGCATCTAAACAATAAAAGAACTACGGCATTTTCAGTTTCCTTCTGCATTTTCTAGTGACACAACAAACTAATTTTTTTTAAAAAAATAAACATTGTGATGGCTGTGAACATTTTTTTAAAAAAATAGTGTTTATTAAGTATTTTACAATTAAAAACCAAACAACAAAAAAAGACAAAAACAAAAGACAAAAACGACAACATACAGACCAATCAAACAAATCAAACACTAATATATATATATACATTTTACAACTTTCTGCATCGACTTTGGACTTTACGCTTATACAGAATTGTTATTTCTATTTAACTAGTATAATACTATATTTTGCTTTATGTTCTTATTTTAGTTTCTGTTTTGTAGACATGTATAAAACCTATTCCATACTTTATAATAGTCCAAATGATCCCTTCCTTTAATTTCCATTGTTAATTTATCCATTTCGGTGCATTTGAGGATTTTTTAAATTATTGTTTCTTCCGATTGGATTGCATTGGTCTTTTTCCACATTTGTTCTAGTGTGATTCTGGCCACCATTAAAATATGCAATATAATACAAACTTTTTCCTATTTTATTATCAAGTATTCCCAATAAGAACATCTCCAGTTTAAGATCCAGCTTTTGGAGTGTAATCTCTTCAAACCACTTTTTGATTTTATACCAGAATTTTCTCACTGTAGGGCACATCCACATGTGGTAGTACGTCCCTAATTTGTAACTGCATCTCCAGCAATTGGGTGCTAGATTGGGGTATATTTTTGCCAATCTTGCTGGTACTAAATGCCACCTCTAAAACATTTTATAGCTGTTTTCTTTATAAGATATTGCCATGGTCAATTTATAATTTCTTTCCCACAATTTTTCCCATTTTCTCAATTCTATAGTGTGCCCAAAATTCCTAGCCCAACTTATCATCGGTCCTTTTAACATTTCTTCTTCTAATTTATATTTTAATAAGTAGTTATAGATATTTGTAATTATTTTCCTCTCTGATACTAATATTATTTTATCTAATTCCAATTGTTTTCTGTTCATGCATATTGTTCCTTGTCTTATTTAAATCTAGTTTCAATTTGTAAGTATGGCCACCGTTGCAAATTTATTCCTTGTTCTTTCAGATCTTGTATTAATTCTCCCTTTATATCTAGTAAATCTGCGTACTTCACCATTTTATCTAGATCTGTGGTATTTGGATGTGTCATTGCTTCCAGTGTAGACAACCAAACTGGAACCTTCATATAATTATTATTTTTAATCTTTTCCCAAATTTTCAGTAATGCATCCCTTAATTTATGAAAATAAGTATGTGATAAGCATCTAAACAATAAAACAACTGCAGCATTTTCAGTATCCTTTTGCATTTTCTATTGACACAACAAACTAAAAATTTTTAAAAAAACATTGTGGTGACTGCGAACACTTATTTATCACTTTCTTAAAAATATTAGCTGCCATCTGAAATATGTTATGATAAATATTTCTGGAAGCACTGATTTAGACTTTTTGGATTTAATACAGTTAAAACTAGACTTTATTTCTGCATGCAATATTAACAAATGGTATGGATCACCCATTAGAACTGATCTTATTTCAGCGTTTTTTAAATTAAATCTTTGCAGACAAATTCCCATTATTAATGATTACAGGGAACAACTGTCTCCTGCAACTGAAACCCATCAATTACTGGGAGCAATTCCAACCCTGTTAGGCTTGCCAAACCTAAGAAACATGCGGCAATCAAATGCAATACTTGTAATTATGGGAAAGAGCTGGAGAGGAGGTAGCTTTGAAATGAATTTGAAATGGCAGCTGGAAATGCTGTGATCTGTGTGGGTTTTGGAGAAGGTACTGATTTGGCCCACTGAATGTTCTATATTTTAACATTTGCTTCAAAACTATTTCAATGGTGGACTGCATTTGTGTGTGCAAAGAAAAAAATTACATATGTAATTTTTATGTCATAACTAAGCCCTGTATTCTGATAGCAGTTCTACCAACTAGTGAGCTCATTTGGGGCTTCTATGTGTGTGAAGAACCTGAAAGTGACATTGGAATAAAGGTAAAGGTTTCCCCTCGGACACATGCTAGTCGTTTCCGACTCTAGGGGGCGGTGCTCATCTCCGTTTCAAAGCCAAAGAGCCAGTGCTGTTCGAAGACATCTCCGTGGTCATGTTGCCAGCATGACTAAAAGCCAAAGGCGCATGGAACACTGTTACATTCCCACCAAAGGTGGTCCCTATTTTTTCTACTTGCATTTTTTTACATGTTTTCGAAACTGCAAGGTTGGCGGAAGCTGGGACAATGGGAGCTCACCCTGTTATACGGCACTACGGATTCGAACCCGCTGAGCCACTGCCTCTCACTGACATTGGAATAGAGTCCTATAATTCTTTATAATGCCATTTAACACAATGATTTTGTGAGATTTTTTTTGTATATATATATATAGGCATGCAGGAATTTGTTTATTCTAATTAGAATCTGCTTGACTCCTATTTTGTTTACCATCTTGCAAACTCTTCTTGCGAAATGAAATACTAGATAGAAAGCATTAGGTTTACAATCCTCGGAAAATAATGGTGCTTCATTTGGAATATAATATTAATGAATGTTTACTCAAGTTCTAAAAGCAAAAGAGGTCTAGCTGATTGCATCCCATGATGCTGATGGGCTGATCTAATGTGATGACTTGGTTTTAAGTGCTGAAGGAATTAACAGTTTTGCAGTTCCATGTCTGTCACGTTGGAAATATTGTATTGAGTTGGCATAGGACAGGAAAATAATACGGTGGGGTTTAAGGAAACTGAGAGAAAGGAAACCTAAAGACAACAATGAAGGAGCAGACAGCATCAATGAAAAAGTAAACATAGTGGGAAATGAGGGTGTTGGCTAGCATGTGGAGGTAAGTAACTGAAGCAAGGAACAGCTAATAAATGAACTGAAGAATCTCATGGTGAGAGAGAGACAAGAATGCTACAGAGGCTGCCCCAGAAATAGTTCCTAAAGAAAGCCAATCAAATATAGTGACGGCTTGAAGGAAAACCTAGAGATGAAAGATAAATGGACCGGGAGCTGCATACTACTGATGTGAGTGGTGTACAAGGAAAGGAGACACAGGTATCTCAGTAGTATTCAACCACAATAATACAAGAGCACACAATAGATACAAACTTAAAGTGAACCGCTCCAAACTCGATTGCAGAAAATATGACTTCAGTAACAGAGTGGTCAATGCCTGGAATGCACTACCTGACTCTGTGCTTTCTTCTCCAAACCTCCAAAACTTTAACCTTAGACTGTTGTAGGAAATTAGTACTCACCCCTCCCCTAGAAGAATGAAGTATTTTAGGAAATATTTTAAAAGGCAGAATACTATATTTCTCTGCATGGAAAAAACATGTTTTTAGGCAGGAAACAGACTTACTCTTAATAGTCCCCAGCTTTGACAATTGGGCCATTAAGCCCTCAGCATCCCATCTGTAACACAATAGGGTCCATCTAATAACAGAAACTAACCACATGACCCAGAAACTCACCCACATGGCAAGGCTCAAGCATGCTTGGGAGATTTCCTACAGAGTTAGCCAAGACCTCCCACCCCCTTGGAGTCTCACAAGAAAACAGGATACATTTCTTATATAGGAACAGGAAACACTAAGGTGGGCCCCAACAGAGGGTATAAACTCAGGAACTCAGCATCTTTCAACCCTTGCTTTTTTTGGTTCTCCACCTTGAAACATGTGATCCCTTTTCTGCTCAGGAACTCTAGCCCTGTGATTCCTGACCACCATTAAACCATCCTTTCCAAGTAGTCTCCATGTTTCCAGTGTCTGTTTCCCCATTTGGAGCTTAACCCAGACAAATATTTTCTTCCAACACTGTCTACTGTTGACCTCACCCCATTCCTAACAGGTCGGTTGTGTGTGCCTGCATAGGTGCACCAGCGTGCCTACCGTCCTAATGTTCCTTTTTACTCTTACTCTTTTCATGTGTTCAAATTACGTTTATACTTTTACCTGTTACCTTACAGGCTTGACAAAATGAATAAAATAAGAAAATAAATAAATAAAATGATTTGGGAAAGAGCTGAACTCTCTCTGAATTCTGTCCAACCTCCATATTCATTGGGAGTGGCAAGCTGCATGAAACATGCGTGTCTAGCACGAGAAGACAATCTCCCAAGACTACTTTAAGCTCTCTTTAGAAAAAGGAAAGGAAAGAAGAAAAAAAAAAGCTGTTGTCGAGCCTCCAGCCTCTCCGCTGTCAGTTACTCTTTCTGTTGCAATTGCATTACATAGCCACAGGCTTAGGCCTCCAAGGTATCAGATATCTTTCTATCAGTAGATATCAGGAACCTGGTAGGTTTTGCATTATTGCACCATCGGAAGACGCGACCATGAAACTGGAAGCCAGGGACATCTGTGCGCTGATGCTATCGATATTGTGTGTGTGGTTTTTTTTGGTTTTTTTTAAAAATTCACATTCCGACTGAAGTTCAGTTTTAGCATTATAATAAACTGCAAAGACCACAGCGGCTAAAAAGAAAAACCGAACTATCTTTCTGACTTCCTCCTTTTTTTTTTTGGTTCTCTTATCTCTCCTGAGCAGGGAGGTCCATCTTTATATCCACACGATTATCTCTGCGCCCAGCTGCCAAGTTGTGAAATGTTTTTGTTCCTGGCCTATTGATGGGACAGCCATTTTTAATCTCTACTTGCCCTTACCTAAGATGGCACGTGCCTCCCAATCTCATCTTTAATCTTTCATAAAGCTGACTTTTGCCTATCCATATCAATCTCTTCGTTTGGAAAGAGGATACACTCTCCCCCCCCCAACACCCCCACGTTTTTCTCTTAATTGATTTCTTTGCCCGGCATCCATATCTCTGCTGCATTGTGAACATACGTATAGCAAGCTTAAATTAAATTAAGCGGATTAAAAAAGATGTAATAGTGGAGCATTGATACCGGTATTTAAGAGTATGTTAAGCTGCAATCTCACCCTCAGCATCACCACGTCAAAAATTATTCCTGGTGGAACAGATCTTTAAGGTCATCCCATGTGAATAGGAGGTGGGTTTCATCAGGTACTGATCAGTTCTGGCGAACTGGTAGTGGAAATTTTTATAGTAGTTTGGAGAACCGGTAGTAAAAATTCTGACTGGCCCTGCCCCAGGGGTGGGTTCTACTTACCTTTACTACCTGTTCTGTAGTTTGAGATTTGGCACGCATGGCGACTATGTGCATACTCATTGGAGCATGCACCTTTGACGTGCATTCTGCACATGCGCATTAGGGCACGCACAGCAGCATGCACTGCAAACGTGCGCTTCATGCATATTCACAAGCATTTGGAAGAGGAGAGGCACAGCAGCTAGCTCGGTTTGGTGACATCATCCGGTCAGTGATATCGGATCACATGAACTGGTCCGAACCGGGAGCAACCCATCACTGCCCCGCCCCCCATCTATTCTCTGCCTCCCGAGTCCCAACTGATCAGGAGGAAATGGGTATTTTGCAGTATCCTTCCCCTGGAGTGGGATGGGAATGGAGATTTTACAATATCCTTCCCCCTGCCATGTCCACCAACCCATGCCACACCCACCAACTGGTAGTAAAAATTTTTTGAAACCCACCACTGACTCGAACCCCAGATAACTGTCTAACTTCTATTGATGCTTCTTCAGAAAAAAGGCAGGCAATCAAGGTTGTCAGTTCTGCTATCAAACCAGATGTGTTATTAGGGAACATTTGAAAAGTTTAAGTAAAAACTCTTCCTTGGAGTTTCTACCACTCAGTGGAGAGTAAGTCTGCTCCATCTTCCCCGTGATAATAGTTGAAGGCAGCCATCAGTCCTACTTTTAATCTTCTCTTCTCCAGGCTGTTCTTTCAACCATTCATCATGGGACCCTCCTCCATCCAGATTACTCCGGCTCATCTCTCCATCTGTTTGTTATTCTGTGGCATTCTTTGCCAATGGAGCCCATTTGTATTAAACCTTGCTGGAAGTCTACCGATTGGCGCTTTCTGTCATGAGTCCAGGAAGGTTCCTGTTGCTTATGCATGGTCTTCTCCTTGACTCACATTTCTGGCTGCTGCATGTTTGGGGATGATCTCCTTTTAGGCATTGGTCTAATTTTAATCTGTGCAAGGAAACCGACTCAAGTTAAGAAGCACTTGACCCTTTCTTGGAAACTTTGGCATGGGAAAGGCAGAAGAGCCTTGAAGTTAAGGGCTGATTAAATTTTAATTATTTTAAAATTTTAAATATTTTGAAACTTTTTAAATAATTAGTCATCAAATATTTCATTTTCAATTTTAATATTAATGGGATGTGTTGGTTTTGCTTTTAAATGGCTGTAAACTGCCCCGAGTCCACGGAGAGGGGCGGTATATAAATGTGAGTTAATAAATAAATTAATAATAAGAGCACCTCAGGAAAAAAAGAAGAAAAACATGGAAACGTCTAACCCACCAATTTTGGGTTCTGGCTCATCCATTGTTTCCTTCAGCCACACTCAGTCTTGGTAGATGGTCTTCCAATAAGGAGTTTGGAGAACCTTTAAGAAAAAAGGTTTGGATCCCTTCCCTTATCTCTGCCCTACCTCTGTTTTAGATCTAGAAGAATGGATGCATTTGTTACAAAAAAAATCTAACTATGTAGAGATCACTTTTATAAAAAGAGAATGCAGCAAGTGGATATTTCAATAGTTATTGTAATAGTTATGTGAGATACTTTGATAAGCACTTTAAATTTTGTTTATCCAGTTTATGAAGAATAGAAGCTCTCAAAAATGTAGACTGGGATCAGATTTTGACATAAAATGCCAAAGTGAATCATTCTATTATAGGTAGTCCTCGCCTTATGACCATGGTTGAGTCCAAAATTTCTGTTCTTAAGTGAGACATTTGTTGAGTGAGTCTTGTCCCATTTTACGACCTTTCTTGCCTCAGTTGTTGAGTGAAACATTGCTGTTGATAAATTAGTAACCTGGTTGTTAAGTAAATTGGGCTTCCCCGTTGACTTTGTTTGTCAGAAGGTCGCAACAGGTCACACAATCTTTTGGAACACAGCAACTGTCATAAATATGAGCCAGTTGCCAAGCATCTGAATTTTGAACATGTGATCATGGAGGCGCTACAAAGTTCATAACTGTGAAAAATGATCATAAGTCATTTTTTCCAGTGCCATTCTAAGTTTGTAACTGTTTAAATCCTCCAAGCAGAGGGTGTAATAGACTGAGGGGAGACGAAATCAATGATAAACAGCTTTATTGGAAGAACAGCAACAAGGTTTCTCACGGCTAAGAGCTCTGCCGCGGCTACAACTTGACAGCTCCTTAAGTAGAGGAGCTATCCAACCCTCTGAGCCAATCACCAGCTCCAAATCTCCCGCTCGAGGAGCAGCGTGTGGACCAATCACACACTCTCCTTCTGTTACTATGCTGGCAATCTGCAGCGGCCGCTGTGAGGACTCAACAGTAACGATCACTAAATGAACTGTTGTAAGTCGAGGACTACCTATAGAC
>JANHFP010003826.1:181026-191311 GCA_032468135.1 Calamaria suluensis | reverse complement strand
TTATTATTGTTGTTTTAAATGGAAATGGAATATGGTTGTTCACCACCCCAAGTCCTTAAGGAGAGGGGCGGTATATAAATTGCATAAATAAATAAATAAATACCAACTTTCCACAAATAGGCAACTATTTAATAATCCTATTATAAATGAAGGAAGCAGTTTATCTAATCCACAAATGACCAGAACATTTCCCTGTCCTTTTAATACAGGCCCATTTTTATTATTACATGGCTAGAAGTTTGAAAAAGATGGGTACATTTCATTTAGATACTTCCTATCATAATTTAATAATTATGGCGAAATGTCTGATTCTACGCAAAGCAACATTTGTCACAGAGAGAAACATTCTGCAAGTCACAACCTGCTCTTGATCTACCTGTTTTGGAAAATAAGGAAAAAGTGATGTTAAACCTATTGGTGAAAAGATTAAATTATATTCATAAATGTTTGATTCCAAAATGTTAATTATCAGGAAATACATAAAACCAACCTCAATATTGTCTTAATTCTATACTAGTTAATGCTGTAACTAGTTGATGCTGTATATCTCTCTATTCAAAAAATGTGGTTTCTATTTTAGTGTTGTTTGAAATAAAGTTTAATGCTTTCACATTTACTTTTAATAGCATATTGAAATTGCTGAGAATATTGCAATGATTTAATATTAAATTAGCATCTTCCCTATTCATGTTTTTCTTCCTTTTGGGTAAATATAGGAATAACATCTTGAATTTTCTATTATACACAATATCTTAAAACTTTACATTTTAGCAATATCTGGAGAACAACTTTTCACAATTAAGCATTTTGTTAATTGTTCCAGCAATTAAATAGGAATGTGTTGAGGTGAGCTACTTTTGACAATATCTACATACCTTTGGAAAGTGAAATCTAAGTATTAGTTGAGAAGAGGAATGTGGAACTTCTAGTAACAGCACCCAGCTTTGTCAACTAGTAATAAGGCAGGAGGGATAATTGAAAAGAGGATTTTCTCAGTTATATTACAAATTACTGGCAGCAAGGAGAAAAATATGAATATGGTTTCAATCTCTTCCTATCAATTGGCACCTAGCGTAACAAGTAATAGGCTGGAAGGAGGCCCCTCAAAGGGAGAAGTAATGAGCACTATTTTATTTTCAGAGAATCATCCTGGAGGATGATGTAGAATGAAACATTGGGCTTTCACAAGACATTCAAATATTTTTCTTACCAAGAATTTGAACCTGGATCTCCACTGCATAACTGGTAGATAGTATCATAGCTAGCTAGTAAGAAATAAAAAGCTGGACTGATGAAAAACAGAAGGCAGTGTTTGGTCTGTCCTGCAATCTTCTTTCTGGTACATATGAACCTATTCAGGAAACAGTTAAAATATGTGGCCCAATTTCATATTTGCAGCATAGCACAAAACATTGTGAGGAAAGACAGAAGGAGAAAGTTATTTTTATGTGCAAGAAGAGATGCACTTACTTTCTGTAAGATATTGGTACCTCTACTGCCCAGGCTCACTGTACTACAAGAGCACTAAGATCCACCAAATAGACTGAATATAAAGACTAGTAACCCATCCTTTAAATTTAAAATCAAATCTTCACCCCACAGGTGGGAAAGTCATGTTTAAAATCTGATCTCAGAAGCTTAGAGAATAAAGCAGGCTGAAGCTATAAAATATATCAGCATATTATAAATTTTACTGCTCTACCAACAGACCTATGAAAACTATGTAAAATAAATGGCAATTAAATCTGCATAATTTGTAAGCACTGTGAAATATGATTGTATGCAACAAATATAGATTATCTTTCAGGAATACTGGGTATGGGAAGAATTTACAATATGCATAAATCAATCACAAACAATTCTTTCAAGCTGCATTTATCATTTCCTGTATTAAGATAATCACATATGCCCTAAAGTTTAAATGGTGCCAAACCTTAAGGAATGCTTCCCTCAGGAAGATTTGATTGCAACTTGGCCTTCAGATGGCAAATTAAAAGCTCTCTTGGGTACATCACTAGTGGTTAGATGATTAACTGCTAGAAAACATGAATGTGAGCTATAGTTTTATATTTATTATTACCTGCTCATTTAATTCAATAATATTGATATTTATTTCTAATACAATGTAGTAGGATTTAACTTCCTAAATCCATTCTACATTGAACTGCAACTCCCATGAGTCCTTGAATGCATAACAAAAGTTCATGTCAACTGGGAACAATCACAGTTGACTTCCAATGAATTTGACAGATAACAGGTCTCATCCAGAATAAAATACACTTTTTAAAGCGAGTAGATATGAGAGCAATTTCATTAAAAAAGCTATCAACTCAATCATAAAATGCACATTTTTCTGACCAATATATTTTGTTGAAGAGATAGCATTTTATGGTTGCTGTTTTACATTAGCAGGCAAAACTGCAGACATCTGGATGTTCCATTTAATTATAATAGTACTGAAACAATTTAAGCTCTGAAAAGCTTCAGGCACATCATCTATATTTAGCTGTTTAAAAGGCAAAAGATTATTAGTACAGATCCTTCCTGGATCAGACAGCACATCTGTAAGGAAATTCTATGAAACAATAACAAAGAAGGGTCTAATTCTTTTTTCTTTACCCAAATTAACTGAGAGCAGAAATGGGTATACTGAGTCAATAAAGGACCCTATTTTATACTGCTGCAAATAAAACAGAAATCCAGACAAAGAAACATATATAAGTATTTTCCTGTTCAGCCCAGATCCTTAATTCTTACTTTGATTTTTAATTTTATACAAATGCTAAATTTTCCATGCAATTCCTAAACGGTATTTTATTTAGTTATACCTTGCCTTTTTTCTGCCCACGTAACAGTTTGAAAGCATGCAAATGTGAATAGATAGATGGGTACCACTTTGGTGGGAAGGTAACAACATTCTGTGTACTTCGGCTTAGCCATCATACTGGCCACATGACCATGGAAATGTCTTCATATGACATTGGTTCTTTTGGCTAAGAAACAGAGATAAGCACTGTCCCCTAGAATCAGACACAACCCGGACAGGGGAAAACTACCTTTATCCTGCCTTATTTTTCCAAATAGCTCAAGGCAGTGAAAGTACCTAATGTTCCTTCATCCTATTTTCCCATTTGTACAACTAGCTGTAAAAATATACTCTTCTAATCCAGATTTTCTTGTTGGTGTCTGATCTACTGAATAGAATTCTATAGCATAGCAACATATAGAACAGTGAGAGCAACCTAACAATATGAAGTTTCCAAATGTGATTTACTGTTTCGGGAGTCCAGTTTAACAACACTTTTGTGGTTACCAGTGTGGCTGCTTGCAAACTGCAAACATACAAAACAATATATGCTCTAAACTAGAGCTAACATGTTAGTATAATAACCTCCTTAAACTATCCCTAAATGGGTCCAAGAAAATAAAGCTGGCTTCACATGTGCATGACATTTCCTCTGTCTAGTATATAATCATTTCCCCTATATTGGGCATTAACTATATTGCCTGGCATGTAATGTAGCTCAGAGCAAGCCCATTTATTATGCAGAAGTTTTGAAGCACTCATATTTTGCAAACTTTGTGTAATAACTTCCAAAGGAGGTTACGTTAAAAATGTACAGATTTGAATGCATAGATTAGTAAATGATTATTAGAATATGAAAACTAGAGGACATGTATTGTGTATACATACATACATACAAGCACACACACAGACACATATTCATACATACACACTAAATCAAAAGACAATTAATCTAACAGGTTTTCCTCGCACATATGTGCTAGTCGTTTCTGACTCTAGGGGGCAGTGCTCATCTCTGTTTCAAAGCCGAAGAGCCAGCACTGTCCGAAGACGTCTCCGTGGTCATGTGGCTGGCATGACTCAATGCCATAGGCGCACAGAACACTGTTACCTTCCCACCAAAGGTTGTCCCTATTTTTTCTACTTGCATTTTCATGTCCTTTCGAAACTGCTAGGTTGGCAGAAAAAAAGAACTTAGCCACTTCTTAAAATATTGACCAAAAACTGGCTGTTTTTTTATAATTAAAAAAAACAAATTACATTAATGTATTAAATTTATATGCCACCTGACTCTTGGCAACCTTTGAGGTTTGCAACAAACACCCTGCTTCTTGTTTTGTTCCATTTTCATATGCATAATTTATTGCAACATTTTCCTATAACTCTCACTATATTATTTTCTTTTTCAGCTACTGGCTTCAGATAAGATACTGATTTCAAATAAGACTGGGAAGCAAACAACTTCAATTTCCTTTGTTTCTAATATAAATTGCAAGGTTATGTGCACCCATCTTTTGGTATAGGTAATTTAAAACAGAATGACAAAAAGAGAGAAAAGTAATCTCATTTCTACATGTATCTCCTGTAAGAATTTCTAGATAAACTATCTGAAGTTGTTGCAATCTTTTTGTCAAGAAAAATAATATTTTTAGAAACCGTGGAATAAACATATGGATGACATGCACTAGTTATGATAGAAAAATTAAGTTTATGAGTGTGACCTACAGAAATAGAAACCACCTGTTAAAAAGTGTCATTCCTTTGGGGTACTTCAATATCCATGTGAAAATTGAATAATAAGAGTCTTGTAGAATTGGAGCAAGAGGCTGTCCAGTCTAGTTCTTTTTTCAGTGGTGGATAGATGTTTATTACTTCAAAGCACACATGAACATATTGTGGTTTTTCTATTTGTTCCCAACAATTATTATCCAAACTATTGAAGCTATGTTGTTGTTGTTAGTTACGAAGTCGTGTCTGACCCATTGCGACCCCATGGACAAAGTTCCTCCAGGCCTTCCTATCCTCCACTATCCTCTGGAGTCCACCTAAGCTCATGTCTACTGCTTCAGTGACTCCATCCAGCCACCTTGTTCTCTGTAGTCGAATTCTTCTTTTGCCCTCAATCTTTCCCAGCATCAGGCTCTTCTTCAGTGAGTCCTTCCTTCTCATTAGGTAGCCAAAGTATTTGAGTTTCATCTTCAGGATCTGGCCTTCCAAAGAGCAGTCAAGGTTATTCATTGTACTATACATCTAATAGTATATTCCATAATTGTATTTTCATATATTAAATCTTTGGGCATCAGTGAACAATCTGAAAGTTCATGAAACGGTTGAACTCCTGAAGAATTTGGGAACTCCTGATACAGGCAGAGACTTTTACACCTTGCAAAAATCTTTTAGAGAGAATGTCTCCATATTATCGTATAAAACACAGAACATTTCTGTCATTTAATGCCTGATCTGGTAAAGACACAGGTAAACACACCTGGTTATCAATTTCAGAGATACCAGATGTTAGTGCAGTTTCAATCTGAGATAACTAGCATTGAAATCCTACTTTGAAGCATCTTGTTTGTATGTGTTCTCCAAATGTTAGAAGAGCCTCTACCTGAGGAATTAGGATATCTACTTGACAACAGAAGTATACAGCACTCTAAATGATGCAAAACATTAGACAGTTTGCGGTGTCCTTAAAAGACACTCCTTTTTATTTCTTTAGAAGAGGGCTTAAAAGATTTAGAGAGGACCATTTAACAGCCCATGTAAAAAAACTTTAAGTCACAAATCTTTGAGATATTTTGGCTGGCAGAGAAAAATAGAGAGAGAAAGAGAAAGCCTGAGATTCATAGCCTTGGGCAGTATATCCTCTTGGTTCTTCTTCTCCAACTACAAAATATAGTTTAAATTGATATTATTTACACCCATCCCAGTCTTCTTTTTTTTTAAAAAAGCAGAGCACAGTAATTAATTAAAGTCAGGAGAAAAATGCCAGAGATGTTATAAATTATGAAGATTCCACCAAGTTCATGCTTGCCAACGGGTTAAGAGAAATTTAAATGATATCAAAGAGAAAAATACGGAAGAAGGGAAGACATATTTAAGCAGACATATTCTAAAACTTCTCAGCAAGAAGCCTAGAATTAGAGCTAGTTTTTGAAATTGTTAATAGTTTTCTGAAATTCACTTCACCGGGCGTTCTGAAAATGAAAGTGGCACAATATGAGAAATTATTGGGAAAGATAAAAGACAATTAAAGAAAATGTAGACTGTCTCCCTATGAATTTGCACTTCATTTTCACCTTTAATGCTGAATATAATTCCGATTCTCTATCCAAAGGCTCTTTGATTCACTGCTTTTAACAACTGTAATCTCAGATCTGTAGCCCTATCTGACTTCTTCTTCTTTTTTTTTCTTTTTTTTTAAAAAAGCTGCTACAGTGGTAATTGGAAGGTGGGGTTGATTGCAGTCTCTCAGTTTACAGGGCTGTTTGGCTGGCATTTAAAATAAATTTGAAGGAGCCAAGTTCAGGGAACATTTTGTTTATGTACTGTATGTCCCCCATTCTCCTCACACCCAACTACTTACCTCTGAGTAAACACATCAAAATGTGTGTCCTACTTACCTTTACTACCGGTTCTGTAGTCCGACGATTGCCCATTGTGCTTCGCGTGCACTCTGTGCATGAACAGTAGAGCACGCACAGCAGTACATGTGCCATACGTGTGCTCTGCACATGCTCAGAATGATTGTAATGATCCAGTTCAAAGCAATCCCCGAACAAAAAAGCAGGAACATAGAAAACAAACAGTCTTTATTGTAAAAACCCAATTGCCTTCTTTTTTCCCCGAAGTTGGCTTTGTTTCCCAAAAGCAAGGTAGATAATTGCCAAGACAAACTCTGGCTGCAATCCAAAAGTAATTATTGAGCTTATCACAAGCAAAACTTGGCTGAGGAGCTTCTTACTTAAAGAGACGAGAGCAGGGAAACGCTGGACTTGGTAAATTCAACTCTTTGACTCCAGCACTTGTTAATTATAATTGGGTAGCTTTTAAAGGGTTCAACTCAGTCATGTTCCTTCCCTCACTTGCTTCTGAGTAGCCTTTTCTCCCCAGCCCATTTATCCCTGCGTCTCTGTCTTGCATCAGGTGGGGGCACTGTTCCCAGGTCCTCCTCTGAACTGTCCTTCTCTGAATCTGCCCCTAGCTCACTGGATGCTGCCTGGGCCTGCTCTTCCTCACCTCCAACCTCCCCCTCACTGCTTTCTGCCAGTTGTTCCTCCTTGACCTCCGAGTCAGAACCTGGCAGAGGCATGACAATGATTTAGGAGCAAACATCTGCAGCAACGGCAAAATAAAGGTCATGAATTTGCCAGGATGGATGGGACGGCCCAGGTCCTGGTAGCAGAGAACAGGTTCGGTGATGTCACACCATCCCCACTACTGGATCGTGCAAACTGGGAGCAACCCACCACTGCCCTAAACCAACTTTGCTATTTGTGCTTTTGTTTGCAATGCCTCTGTTTCAGCTCCAAAATTTCACACCAACATGGCTTCTTATGAAGGTAGAACCCTGATGAGTTATTACGCTGACTTCACTATCCTGACTCTCAATTGTTTTTTGAGACTATAACTCACAGAACACTTACCAGTGACCCTGCTGACTGTGGGGAGTTATGGTCGAAAGACAGATGGAGGGCATCACGTTAGGTTAGGGTGATGGATGGATGATTTTATCCCTCGAGTGAGTGCAGGTTTAGGGATATGTGTTCATTGGTAGAGTTTTTGCTTTTAATACTGGGAAGCTACCCAAAGCCATTTGGAGTGGGACAGCCCAGAAACCTAATGAAGAAATAAATGTTTTATAAATTAAAAGAACATTCGTTCGAATTCCCTTGCACCCGTAAGACGTACGACTACGTGCTTAAGGCAATTCCTTGTTCAGTTCTAGTCTCCGCTGAGCCCCTGTAGCTTCAACAGCTTTTTCCTTGAGCAAATGTGTCCCTCAGTGGGGAAAAAAAAAGCATTGGCCAAGCACTGGCCTAAATTATTTGGACATTTGCAACAATCCTGGCATTCATTGCGGAGATGGGTAATTTAATCTTTGTGTAAATGCTAAAAAGAAAGGGGGAAAAATATTGCTGATTTGTAGCAGGAATGCCAGGCTCCCTTCTCCTCGCAAGCCGTCTCTATTTCAGGGTCCCAGTAGACGGCTTTGAAATTTCACAACCCACTAAAAAGTACGATTTTTGTTTAAGGCTTATTTTTAACACACTGCATTAGGAAACCTCAGTGCTCGCTTTGGCTTCAGACGGAAAGTACTGTAAGTTGAAAATACAATAGGTTTGTATAAATAATCAAGAGGAAATAACTGCTAGGAGAGAGGAGGATCCAGACCAAATTCATCATTCTTGATGGTTCAAGTGTGTGTTTCTTTGCAGTAGGATAAAAAAAATGAGCAGGAGAAGCCTTGGAAAGGTTCCCATATGCAGAAAAGCTAGATTTAGTGATAGGAGAACTTTCAGCATTGGAAGCACTACCTGTAGAAACTAATGAGTCCCCATGTGCGTAGAAATAAAAGTGAGTAGCAATAGCTTTGGGGGATTTTATATATTCGTTGATGTAATCACTTGCCTCTCCCGAGTCAAACGCCTTTTGATTCCATGCCTAAATAAACAAAGTACAATCGTTTCGTCTATTAGCTGGCCTCTATTTCCACTGGAATTGCACAGGAAGGGAAGAAATACAATCTGAAGGAAGGAGAAAGCCAGGGTCAGAAATAATCCTAGGAACATTTAAGAAGTTTGGTTTTGAGCAGGTAAGATGACAGAGCTGGCAAGTTCATAATTATGAGAGAGAGAAAAACACATTGTGGAAATGCTGCTCCTAGTTGTATTACTTACTTTTTCTAAAAGACTGGGAGCTCTGCTCATTCTCTACTTAGCCAGCAAACAGTAATGAGTCTCAGGTTGTAACTTTGAATAAGGAGACATTTTGTGGCCTTTTTCTAAACTGGCATCTTTTGGCATGTTGGGATTACAATTTCCAGTCTCCCGCATGTCTTCCAATATCTTGGTTGGAAATTCCAGATGTTGTGATCCCAGCATAGGAGTGCCAGGTGGGGCAAGGCTGCAACGGCAGGGAAATAAGCCACAAATAAGAATAGGATCTATGTAGGCCTCATATCTTACCATGATATATTCTATGCCTTCTCATTAGAACTTAAACATTCTAATAGATAAATATATTAATACCTGCAAAGATAGTATAATATCCTTTAAAATGACTAACATCAGGAAACCTCATGCTTGAAAATGGGAAAGAAACAACATCAGACCATGAAAATGGAGGCATTACTTGAAAAATTGGACCTCTGAGAGTTATGGAGTTGTTATATCCAGAGGAAGCTGAAGTTAGGATAGGTTGGATGAAATGGGATATATAACTTAGGTCTGAAATAATTTTGAGGTTAAACTCAGCAAACTATAAATTGATTCAAAAATTGTGCTTCAGGAAAGGAGATTTGGGACAAGCTTAAACAGATTTATGCAAGCATAGGAATCAGCAATAATATTTTAGGGTTCAGAAAAATCTGTAAAATCTTAAATTACTGTAGAGTGGAATTTTAATTGAACATGTGGCTGAGTGTTTCTCTATTCAGAACTCACTAAAACAAAACAGTGTGAACCTTTCTGTTGATTTAATCAAGGAACTGTTATTAAGATCATTACCAGAAAACTATAAATATATAGTAGAGTTAATCAAACTTCATGATGAAATTTCCCTTGAGATTGTAATTGCCATACTGGAGGCATACCAGCATGATTTGAGCCATGCAACGGAAGGGAAATCTCTAAGCAAGATAAAGGGTAGAAATGTAGCTTGGTGCAACTGTAATAAAACAGAACAAATTAAAAGCACATACAGACTTTACCAAGCTAAGTCCTATAAAACAGAGAGAGATAATGAGATCAATTGTATTAAAAGAAAAGTTAAACCTGCAACAATAACAAGGTACAATAAAACAGTATCTATATTAGCAAATAATAAGCAAATAAATGCTCATTTGAAATTGGAATGAGCCTGAATTTGAAAAAAATATTTTTGCTGTATGCTGGTGCACCAAGTCAATATACCTGCAACAAAGATGTGTTCATAAGCTTCAGTGAATCTTACCAATGAAAAAGTTAACTTATCAATTGGAATGCCAATTGGAATGCCAATAGATGTATCTCGAAAAGGCAGCATTAAAACAAAAAAAATGGCTAATAAACAATAATGAAAGCAAGAATATAGTCCTGGAAGAAGCATATTAGGCATCGGAATTAGATGGAAATGATGAATATATATGATATTTTATGCAATATGGTTGCAAAATTGTGCTCAGAAATGCCTTTGCACCATTACACAAGGCAGGGAGGGATTTTAAGTTTATTTCGAATTTTAAGTTAGAAATTATTTTGATTATTTTGATTTATTGAA
>JANHFP010003826.1:129446-140911 GCA_032468135.1 Calamaria suluensis | reverse complement strand
CAGCCAGCTTTGTTGGCTGAGGAATTCTTTGAGTTGAAGTCCACAAGTCTTAAAGTTGGCAAGGTTGGAGACCCCTGTGCTATATAACCTAGTTATGCTGGTGTCAAAGCAACTTTACAACACAGAAGCAGAGACTCCCAAGATCAAAAGGAGAGCTGATTCAAGGCTTAAAACAGGCTGTTAAATATTTTTACATGCAATTTCTTGTCCAAGGAATGAGATTGAACAACATTTTAAAAGGCTGGGGGGACCATAATTCCACTGCCTAATCTAGCAACATGCTGTTACTGCAACCCATTTTGGGGTTAATTTTTTTGGCATTTGGAGTGGGTTTAAAGGAACAAAGAGCAACTGATTATCATCAAGCACCTATCCCTGAATCCAGAATAGTCTCAAATCAAACTCCTTAATATTTGGACATTTTGCTAGGGTATTTCAAAATTTCATGGCAATATGAGCGCACATATAGCACAGAAGATATAAATTATACAGACAGAGGGACAAACAGACATATTGATTCCTTCATTCATTTAGTTATAATAACTCTAGAAAATTTAGGGCTGATATCTGAGCTGCAAAAATCGTGATGACAGCAAATAATTTTCTGTATATACTTGGAACCGCCTAATGCTGTTTTCTAGCCCAAATATACTAGAATTGAAAAAAAATATGAATACTGTAGTCAAAAGTCACCCTGTTAGCTTTATGACCGACTAAAGGCTACTCTGATACTCGAACCACCATATCCCACAATTTTTCATCCTCTCCTCACTTTCTAAACCTCTAAAAACTCTTCCTATAGAGCAGGGGGGGAATTCAAAATGGTATTTCAAGGGTATCATAAGTGTATTTTTTTATTCAAGAATAAGTCCTTTGAAGTTCAGAGGGATTACGTCTCAGTAATAAACAGAGCACTGTATCCTCTGACATAAATAAGGGGCAAGCCACGTTTGCAGTGTCACATTCTCACACATGTCCCTTTGCTGAGGAGAAAAATTCTGAAACCAAGAACAAAACCCTCTTCTGTTTCAGAAACATGGGAGTTTATCATCCCGAAGGTAGACATGAGAACTAAAATATAAATTTTATGAAAGAAAGTAGCTGGGAAGACAATTCCCAGATACTCAGCCCAATGTAACTGTTCCCCAACATAAGCCAGATGTTGTGATCTTGTTGAGGACAGCAAAGGTGAGGTGTAGAGAAGGGGGAAAAATTGCCTCATTTGTTGATCTGGACACATTAACTAATTCTATATCTCTTAATTGCATATGGGGTGAGGAGGAAACCTCCCTACTAGCTATTCTTCCCTCTCAGGGATTCTGTGGCTTCCTTCATTCTCCACTTTTCTCATATTACAGAAAGAAGGTAATTTTTTTCCTGGCCATTTACTAAAGCTCATTAATGACCAAAGAGAACAAACAATGCTTCTCCTCAGAGGCTTCCATTCAGCCTCTCACTGCAATTCTCTGTTCTAATACTTGAGACATATTAATTATTCCTTAGTGAAAAGTGCATAATTCCTATTCTTCATTTCATTGGCGGTCTGGGCTGGAGACTAATAATAGGAAGTTTCTCTGAGTGAAAAGCTGTCTATGCAGCAGGGAAATGAGGGGGAAAATGTGTGTTCTAAGAGGAATAAAAGCCATTATTTCCAATAATAATTTGAGGGATATTAATGTCGCTCTAAAGTAGATTGCTTTCAAGTAAACACTGGGGCTGAGTAAATCTGTTTTATTTATTAATCATTCCAAAAGTTCATTCTTTTAAATGATCAGCTTCCCTGCCACATAATGGGTTTAGTTAAATGGCAACTTGCAAATGTCGAAAAACTTTTGTAACCAGAGACTAATTTGTTTAATGTACTGAAAATGTTGTGCAGACATGAAACTACATATTAAACTTCAAAGGAAAATGCTCTAGCGACTAAATCATCTTAAAAGCAGGCGCGCCAGCAGTGCCATACATATAGGCTTTTAAATGTACCTGCCTTTTCAAATAGTGAGCAATCTCTGAACATTTTTCTTCGGTTCAAGATTGAAGTGCCATATGAGGTCTATATTTAATTTCCAAACAACTTAAAAGGGAGAAGATTTTGCATCTCAATTAATTAGTTCTGTCTCCATTTGACCAGCATAGAGTGCTGTTGATATCACCTTTTTCATATACTTTAAAGAATATCAGAAGAAGGAGAGAGAGAGAGAGAGAGAGAGAGAGAGAGAGAGAGAGAGAGAGAGAGAGAGAGAGAGAGAGAGAGAACACATTTGGAAACCATTTTATTTCTCAATTACCAACCAAAACGTATGGAAAAGATTAACGCTCTATCTGATTTACACCATAATTATACTTTGAAAGCTTAGAAATAAATGGCATGATCTTAGGAATCATTAGTTACTATACCCAATGTAATTGGTGTAAACTAATGAGTTTACTGGATGGCTGACCCTTAATTACTGATTAAAGTTAAAGCAGAACTTGAGCCAATCAGAAATTAGTTTGCTTTCAAAAGCACAGCAGACTTTTTTTTTTAAAAATGTTTCCTAGTAAGGTGCTTTATGATTAGCTGGAGCACATGACACAAGCCTTTTTAAAGCAATCACATGTAGCTTCTTAACAACAGAACAGTAACTTATTTTTGCTCTTATGAATTAATGCCCATCTGAGAAGCATGTAACAGCTAGGAATATCATTAAAAAATCCTCCTAGACTTTCAGGAGATAACAGATTTTAAAGCAGACATATGCATTCCATTGTTAAAATACATTAAAATCAAATTATCTTGGAAATAATTATGACTGTCATATACATATTGCCCAAAAAGAAAGGAAAAATGGCATTGGCATCACTGTAATAAGGAGAACTAACTGGCAGAGGGTATGCCTGTGTTAATTTCTCTATACAGGTATACTTTTTTAAAAAAAATCACTTTTAGAAGAAATAAAATTCCTCTTGGTGCAAGGAAAGGAGATGATGGCTTGGGCATTTGTTCAGTTTGCAAGAGACTGGATCTCCTCTCATTTGGTCCTTTACTCTAAATTTGCTCCATGTAGCTTTGGGATTCAGTACTTTTGGTACTTCGATCTGCAGCAGACCGATCTAATGTTGCAAGATATCTAGCAAATTGTCATGTTCCAGGACCAAAAAACCCAAGGGAGTGGGGGACAGAAACAGGAAAAATAGATGCAACCAGATGGAGACTTTTAATGTTTGCAAGTTTCCTGCTTCATCCTACTAACCCAGGATGACCGTGTATTTGAGAAAATCACCACTAACACTCCAAGTGACACAGCTAAGCCTAATTTCCGCTGCACCATTCCCATTTCTTCCTGCTAGCATACTAGTAGGAAGTGAGAAATGTCTCCTCTCCCCCACCCCTACCATCTGCTCTCAGAGCATAATTACAACAATAATCAAACTACTAAACAAATCGTTGCCCTTTTGTGACACCCTTAATCAGCTGCTTCACTTTGCCTAATGATGAACACAAACTCAAACAGTTTGACGCCCTTAGTTTAGCAGAAAGTGATTTCCCTTCCCGAACAGCTATGCCAACATTTCCTAACTTTCTCTACTCTAGCCCTCAACACTCTCCAGCCTGTAGGGCCATTGCTAAAAAATTTGCAAGATGAAATCCATCCGTCTAGAGTGGTGATGGCGAACCTTTTTGGCATTGCGTGCCAAAAGTCCAAGGGCAAGAGCGCTCTCGCTTTCTCGCGTGCCAGCAGGTGTAATGCAATGCACGTCCCCATTTGCACATGCACACGACCTTGCGCCCATCCTTGTCCTCCTCCCGCCTGGCCGCCAGCTCCTTGACATGAGCAGAGGCTGCTGACTGAAGCAAGGAGAACTGCAGTGCTGGGCCGTCATGGCTGTGAGTGCCAAGGCAAAGCTAGAATTGGAAGGAAAGGCTGCGCAGCTGTGATGGAAAGAACCGGAGCAACACCCGGCAGTTTGGATGAGAAAGTGCAAGTGAGGCAGCGGCTGCTCGTCCTGGTAACTGAGCCCACCATGCCAATTTGAGGGCTCAGTTACTGGTGAGAACCGCTACCACCTCTCTTGGAGGTGCAAGATGACGCACCGCTTCCAGGCCAGTTTGGGCAGGTACTTGAGAGCCTTGAGGCTCACCCAAATGAACTATGGAAGAACATTGCAGATTTTATCTGCCGACTGGCCTCTGGGTAAGGCCCCTTCCTCCTCTCCCCTTCCAGCAGTAACCAGGTCAGGCTGGGCAGCAATTTCCAGGGAGGTCCCCCAATTGAGGAGGCTCAGGCTGTATTCTGCGGTTTGTATGAACCGCTCCCGCCCCTTTCAAAATAGCCATCTGGAGCTTCCCTCTGGTGTCCAGGGCCGGCAAGCAGCTCTTCTGAGAAGGTTGCTTATTCTGCTGCAATCCTGAACCCTTGCCTGGGCATTTCAGGCGGCGGATCTAGCCAGGAGGAAAGAGAAAGTGAATCTGAGGATTAGGAGGAGGAGGGCATGTGGGCTCTACAATGTGCATTGGGGAAAAAGGAAGGAAAGCATTTTCAGCGACAGTACTGGCTGGAACCAGCCACCGCCTGAAACGCGATGTTCTTTTTTGGCCTCCACAAGCTGTCACCCGAAAATGCTCTCCTCCCTGGTTCCAAATGCACATTGAAGAGCCTCCCCGCTCCTGTGAAGCGCCAGCTTCATCAACCGAATCTGGACCTCCATGCTTTGCTGAGCCGCTTCGGGAATCAGGCTCTGACCGAGGCAGCAAAGTTGCAGAGGGCTTGCCGGGAAGCCCAACACCTGATGGAGAGGAGCCCAGCAAAGGATTTGGGATTGCAGTAGAATGAGCAACCTCCTCCCCTTCTCAGAAGAAGAGTTGCTTGCCGGCCCTGGGTACCCGGGGGAAGCACCGGGGGAAGCACCCCCTGTCCCCAAATCCAGCAAAATAGATGCACTGAACAGAATCTAAGAGGCTTTGCATGTTATTTAAAGACATGTATCAGACAGTAGTGAAATCCAATTTTTTTTACTACTGGTTCCTGTTAAGTTCTCTCAATGAATCAGATGACATAGAAGAATGGATCCAACATCTTTTATTATGAACAAGTATAATTCAGATGTGATCAAACTATTTACAATAAAGTGCTTGTATTTATACAGGATGGCAGTCAGTTCTTAACCAATCAGTATTCTATCTTTTCCCGCCCGTACTGCAATGTGTCAAATACAATGTAGCAGCATTGCAGCTGCCGGAACTATCCAATCAGCACTTTCAATTTCTCCCGCTTAATAAACATTGTTGCGGGAAGCACTTTCACCTGCTTCTCTGTTGTTACATTTCTTTCTGGCTTTCCCGCCTAATTGTTTGCAGGATTCCTACCCAAAACTGTTTGCAGAAGAGAATTATGTAGAACATAACAGTTCCCTTGGGCATGGCTTGGTGGACATGGCTGGTGGGTGTGGCAAAGGAAGGACACTGCAAAATCCCCATTTCCTCCCCACTCTGGGCCCAGCTAGAGGTGGTATTTGCTGGTTCTCTGAACTACTCAAAATTTACGCTACCAGTTCCCCAGAACCTGTCAGAACCTGCTGGATTTCACCCCTGCTATCTGAGATGGTAAATATGCACTGGCCTATGCTTCGGAAGCCTGGATATAAGCTTCTTTTAGCAATTCATTTTTCAAAATATAGGAAGTTTCATCATTGATCCTCCTTATGGTTTTTCTTCTCACTATATCCCAGCTTTACCTCCCGAAGTATGGTTTTTGAATACTTCCAATTATCTAATGAAGCACCCCACCCCAAGACTCCTCTCTTGGACAGTTAGCTTTGAATTCTTGCTCCACTGAATATAGTTTACTTCCATGTTATATTTTTAAAGCCAAAATCCAAATGGCTCCTTAGGTATAAGAAAGGACATATAGAAGACATAACGAATTATATTATAATCGGAGGCTGCCTAGCTACCATCCTTTCAACATCAAGCCTTATGAAATTATATATTACATTGTATAATATATAGGTTGTGCTTAAATGGATTATCTGCTTTCTGAGTGGAAGAGCCACAACATAAATTTATTTTCTTAAGCTAAGAAAAATATTCAGGAACAGTAAGATGAGCAACTGTCACTTTGCTTTAGTATTATGCATCAAGACACAATAATATCATTTTCATCAGCCATGCAATAAAAGAGAAATATGCAAAGCTTTTTCAAGAGATTCACAGGACCCACAATAACCACACTGAAAATAAATCTGTTAACTTATTTCTTGTCTAAACAGCATACCACAACTTCACCGTGATGTCTACTTAAGAGTGGGATGCCAATGTCTTTTGACAAAACTATTTTCAAATTAATGTTGACTCATCGCTGCAAAATTCTCCACCAGACTTTGCATTAAGGGAATAAGGATGAATGTTGGGAACACACAACACACACCTCACAACCTCTTCAACTCAAACATAGTCCATCATTTTGCCAAATGCTGGACCAAATGCTGCCTTCATTTTTGGCACTCCAAGTCAGGAAGGAAGCAAAAGCTCACTGAGCTGATGAATTGATTGGGACCTGTTTCTCCCCTCATTTCAGAAATAAAAATCCCTCAGGTGAGGATTTCAGATAATTCCCATGACATTTCTCATTGTATGGTTAGTTAGTTGCATAGTGCCAGCTAAAATATTCCCTTTACGATCGTGGATGAAGAAGATACAATTTGAAATGTTATGTCCAGAAGAAAGAGAGTTCAGTTAAGTTTCCCCTCTGTTTACTTACTATTCATTTCTAGAAAGTAATATTTTTGCATCATGGCGTCTCATACACACAACTAAGAATTTGTGTTTTTTCTTCTCTCAACTGTGTCTGAACTCAGCCCTGCTGCCTTGGTCAATTGTTCAGTTGTTTCTGAATTTTCATGACTCATGGGCATTATTTCACCTGGTCTATTAGTAACAGCTTGAGTTTTGCAAAGGCTCAAAACATCTTTTCAATTGTTTTCTACTTTTCCCAAGCTTCAGAGTCTTTCACAATAACTCGGTAATTACAATAATTTTGTGTGAAAAACATTTAAGCTTCAATTTCATTATTAGCGCTTCCAGTGAGCGATCTGGTGTTATTTCTTCTAGCACAGAATAATTGGTTCTTGTGGTCTAAGGAATCCATTGTTTTATTCTGCCTTTTTGATGATCCAAAATTTCATGGCTATGTTATTACCTGACAATAATATAAGTACCTTTATTGGTACAATGTCTTTGAATATTAATATTCTGTTTAAATTTGCTTTGTTTTTTTTGTAAATTTTTATAGAGATTTTTGCTACTATATAAGTATTTTCTTCCTTTTACTTTTGAAACTTGGTTAGATATGGTGAAGAGAAACTGGGATTTGTAGATTACAGATTGCCTTAAATCTGATTTCACACAGAATGACATAGAGCTTCAACTTCCACCTAACATTTGCTCTAGATTCGCCTATTAATAACCTTTTGCATTTTTTCTTCTGGCCCAATATATGCAGAACATTAATGCCTTTAGTTTAGAAAAAAAAATCTTCTAGAATCATATACTGTGGGCTTCCCCTTTCCATAACTGATCACATTTCCAGATTGTTCCCAACTTAATGGGGGTAGGGTCAACCTATTCGCCGAAGCACTTGAAGGCCACATAAGAAGCAATGGATGGAAACAAATTGTCATGTCTTTGTCAACGTCCGACTCTGAGGTCGAGAAGGAACAGCTGGCAGAGAGCAGTGAGAGGGAGGCTGGAGCTGAGGATCAGCATGAGGAAGAGTAGGCCCAGGCTGGATCCAGTGAACTAGGGGTGGAGCCAGAGAGGGGAAGTTCAGAGGAGGAACTGTGAGCAGCTCCCACACCTGATCCAAGAGAGACGCAAGGACAAGAGAGCATTAGAAAAAGGTCTACTTGGGGGAAAGTGAGGAATGAGATTTAGCTGAGCTTGGGGCTTTAAAAGTAGCCCCTTTTGTAGAAATTCTTCGCTGGAGTCAAAAGCTGTTTTCTGCGTAGCTTCTCTGTTTCTTCTTCCAGTTGAAAACACGTTAGAGCATTTGGGGTTTGAATAAAAGACTGTTTGCATACAAGTGAGTGCATTCTTGTTTCTGCATCAAGCTGGGTCATCACACTATGGCTCTTGCCTCGGTTTAACTGCTTGAAATGAGGCAAACCAGGGTTTCACAACCGTGGCAACTTAAAGAGGTATGGACTTCAACCCCCAGAATTTGCCTGCAGGCTGAGGAATTCTGGGAGCTGAAGTCCACCCCTCTTCAAGTTGCCAAGGTTGAGAAACCCTGAGGTAAACTTAATCAAGCAGTGTTGAATATTTCCTCACTGCTAAGGAATTACTTGGGAGGTGGAGAGAGAATTCATCATGTCTAATCAACCCTTAATCTTGTTTTCTTTGTTGCATTCTGTCTCACTCTCGAATGGCTGCTTTTCTAGCATTAGAAGGACAAGAAAAGGATTTTGGTAACAAATGAGGTTATAAATAGTGGCTCGAAGAAGGTGTAAACACTCATTTTCAAAGCAGGGAAGTGGGAGGATGTTCTGGAAAGCAAAGATTCGGCTCAATATTAGTCATGGTTAGGAAGAACATCACACGATAGATTGGAAATTAGTTTGAATGTTTCTCTCCCATTAGTTTGTGCAGTGAGTCAGATAACGGTACTTATTCAACAGTATATTTCCTGGATTAAAATCTACCCCCTTTTTTTTAAAAAAAAGCATGCTATGAAAACTTACATGCAAAGTTCTATTGAAAATAAAGGATTTGGGAAACCTGCATTTTAAAAACCTGCATCAGGAAAATGTTCACATAAAAAGGAAATTGATTATTTGATCATTTACCTTATGAAAACTGTGCCTCATCATGCGTATAAATATTGAAGTTTTCCCTGATTTGTTAAAAAGTCTGAGGAACTTTATTTATATTCCAGTCAGTGGTGAAATCCATTTTTTTTTACTACCAGTTCTGTGGGCATGGCTTGGTGGGCGTGGCAGGGGAAGGATACAGCAAAATCTCCATTCCCTCCCTACTCCTGAGGGAAGGCTATTGCAAGATGTCCATTCCCACCCAACACTGGGACCAGTCAGAGGTGGTATTTCTTGGTTCCCCAAACTGCTCAAAATTTCAACTACCTGTTCTCCAGAATCTGTCAGAACCTGCTGGATTTCACCCCTGATTCCAGTGTACCCTACTGGAATATTGACCTATTGACCAAGAGAGTGATGTGGATGGAATTTTTAATTATTTTCACATCCTTAACCTTGAAATGGGAAAATGCCTTTGTGACAGCTCTTGGCTGAACTCTTTATTTTTTGAGGATTCTGAAAAGGAGTAACTGGAATTCCTACTGAATCACCCTGATCAGCATTTTCCTGACATTTGTGCTGAGATTTTCCACCCAGTAAATGAGAAATCTATGTTCAGTAAAGTCTTATATCAACTGTTAACAGAATAACAGAGTTGGAAGGGACCTTGGAAATCTTCTAGTTCAATTCCCTGATCTAGTTCAATTCCCTGATTCCCTGATGCTGACTAGTTGTAATGCAACTAGTCTTTCTATGGTTGCTAATATTAAAACAAAGTAGAAAATAATACAAGAAAGTAAAGGATCTAGAAAGAAAAGAGTTTAACTGAGCATGCACAATTGTCTTATTGTCCTTCTGGAAGAGCATCTGACATTTCGCAGCAAACAATTTTTTTCCCACTGGGTAATCAGGCAGCAGAGAAAGAGTAAGGGCAGGAGCAACCTCTTCCTTCCAGCTGCTGCACCTAGATACTGCACGGAACATTAAAAAATTTGATTAGGACAAGGGGAAGGGGAGAAGAATGGGATAAATCCATTTGTTAATTGGATGTTGCTTTCATTGGAGAAAAACAAGAAGAGAAATGGAGAAAAACAAGAGCAAAATTAACACAAAAACAACGCCGCACTCCATCACATTAGCCGCACATAGTCAAGCCAACAAATATCCAGGAATATTCATTGTAATGAGCTGTGGGTTGTGATGGTGTTTGCCCTTGTATGTCAAGAAGTATGGCTGTCAATCTGCAAACATGTAATTCAAGGAAGCCAGCTTCTGCTGCTGGTACATTCTGCTGCAGCAACCTTTCCCTCCTTGGCATCCTCCAGATGGGTTGGACCACCAGGGCAACAATTTGCATTGTCCTCAGCAAGGGTGACACATGACGTGAGCTGTAGCTCACACATTCTGATTGGGAAGAAGAAGATAGAGTACCTGATGACCCAGCTCGAAGCACTCAACGGAAAAGCAAGAACTTAGAAACAAACAGTCTTTATTTCAAAAACCCAATCTCCTTCTCTCTTTTGATGTTGGTTTACTTCCAAAAACAAAGTAGATAGTTGCCAAGACAGACTCTGGCTGCAGTCCAAAGGTAATTCTTAGATAACATAAACAAAAATTGGCTTAGTAAATCTTACCCAAGAAGACAAGGTCACCGAGACGCTATAACTGCAAATTCAGCTCTTGACTCCAGCACTGCTAATCGCAAACTGGCTAGCTTTAAAGGTTTCAGCTCAGCTGCGTCTCATTCCTCACTTCCTCCTGAGTAGACCCTTTTTCTAAAGCCTGTTTATCCCTGTGTCTCTGTCTTGGATCAGGTGGAGGTGCTGCTCCAAGCTCCTCCTCTGATCTCCTCCTCTCTGACTCTGCCCCTAGCACACTGGATTCAGCCTGGTCCTGCTGTTTCTCAGCTCCAGCCTCCTCCTCACTGTTCCCTGCCAGCTTTTCCTCCTCAACCTCTGAGTTGGACACTGGCAGAGGCATGAGAGAGTAAGAATATGTACAGGTTAACCTTATTGGAGAAGATTGTTCAAAAAACCTGCCAAAGTTGTTGTTATCATTAAGGAGGATGGTAGATATGCAGAAGTGGGTCACTGAAATATTGATGGCAGTATAATTATCCATCATGTGTTATTCATCACTGATTTGCCTAAAAGCTGGCAGCAGTGAAGGGAACAGTGGCTGTCTTGGTGTTGCTGTGCATGTGTGTTCTGTGTTCACATGTTGCGCCTCACATAGTACATGCATTGCAGGCATGTACTATGTACTGCACCCTTGCACGGCTATTGGAAAAATACCATAACTACCATAATCCCCAAGCCCACGCCATTTCTGCAGATGTCCTCCAATGTCTGCAGCAGGGTTCCGGCCTTTAAGTAGATTAGTTTTTCATGCACCTATACTTAGACACAGTACAAAAATAATGAAGTATAACATCAAGCAAGTCATTCAGTAATTTACTATAGTCTGTTAATGACCAATTGCAACTGTTCAAACTTGCAACAGTGCTGAACAAGAGGCACTTGTGACTGGTCCTTGACTTCAAGATCTGTGGACTTCAAGTCCCAGATTCCCCCAACCAGCATGCAGACTAGGGAATCCTGGGAACTGAAGTCCACCATGTCAACTTCGAAAACTTTTGTATGGAGATTTTCAAAGCTGCCAAATTGAGGTAGGAAACA
>JANHFP010003826.1:32245-43291 GCA_032468135.1 Calamaria suluensis | reverse complement strand
AATCATCATCTTCAGGCTAGGTCCTATGAGGGTAGGCCTCAATTCAGACCTGTTGAGAACAAAGGTTTTTCTGTATAACTGTCAGAGTATTCTTTTGAATTGCAGTTGATTATGAATTCATCGAAATGTTGCAGATATATATATATATAGTTTGTGTAAATATGGATATTGTTATTATTTTCCCACTGCAGTATTTCCTGACTCCGTCTCTAGTATCTCGCACACTCACGTTTCTCTGTGCTCAGTTCTCCTGATAGAGAATGGAATACTCAACAGGTTCCTCCAATTAATTCCTAACTTACTGTTTTACTTATGAGGTGTGCTAATTAAGAGGAAGAAATTGCAAACCCATAACCCAGCAAAAGCTTGTTTCCCAAACTTCAGTGCAAAGTGTATTAAAAGTAATGCTAGCCTCTTTCTGCCTTTCTATTTGTAAACTGCATTGTTAGAGATGAATGAAATGCATGGATAAGCATCGATTTTCATAAATGTACATAGTTTGCTTGTATGAAAGTTAATGACTTGTAACTCTATATAGAAAAGAGAATTTGAGAAAGGAATGCCGTGTTTTAAAAAGGAGTCAAAGGAATAGATCAGGGCTGTCAAACTCCTGGCCCATGGGCCAGATAGTGTCATGTGTTGGCCATGCCCACACCTGAATTAACGAAAGGGAAAAAGTTGTGATGTCATGTGACACTGCTGAAATGAAGTGAGTTTGACACCCCTCCTCTAGATGATGAAGCAACGGAAAGCTTATACCGCACATGGTCAGTAATTTAAGAAATATGATTCAGAAGATCTGAAGCTAGCATATGTTGTATAGCAAAAGTTAAGTGATTTTTGCATTCTAATAGATACATCCGCATTTGAAACTATAAAGATGAGACTAGTTGATGCTAAATATGTGAAAAACTTGCTTTCTTTGCTCTTAAAGCCAAAGAAAATAAGCAAATTTGTAATGAGGGCCAATATGAATCTCTGGAACTAAGCTAGAAAGTAGAAGAGTGTGAGTTCAAGTTTTACAATTGAGCCATGAAAGCTAGCTGGGCTATAGAGATTTGCTTTCCCATCTGTTTTTGCCTAATCTGCTGTACTGTTCCCTAACTTGGGCTGCTTCCAAGACAAATTTGCCTTTCATCCTCTGTCAATAATCATATTATTTACTTTACACATAAATCTTTCAGCATTGTTGATTCAATGTGGGCCAGTAAGAAATAAAATATAAAGGAGTGACTTTTTTATGTTTTACCTGCATTTTATCTTGTAAAAAAATCCTAAATGGGTTAGGATTTGCTTATGGGAACATGTTTATTGGGTTATGTTTATTGGGTTATGGGAACATGTTTATTGGGTTTCAAGTTTATTGGATTTCATCTCTGCCCCTTAACAGATTACCCCTTGGTAATGGTGAAAAGGGAAAAGGAAAACAATTTTTGATTAAGCCTCCATGGACAGGAATAGTCTATCTGAAACATAAAAGAAAATGTTTCCAATTCTTGGCTTTGAAAGCAGTACAAGTGGCCAAGCTTTCTGTTCCTCAAGGTATCCCCATGCAAGAAGTTGGGCCATAGCAACAAGTTTATGTATTTGTATCCTGTTCAGCGGTTCGAATCCCTAGTGCCACGTAACAGGGTGAGCTCCCATTACTTGTCCCAGCTTCTGCCAACCCTGCAGTTTCGAAAGCACGTAAAAATGCAAGTAGAAAAAATAGGGACCGCCTTTGATGGGAAGGTAACAGCGTTCTGTGCGCCTTTGGCATTTAGTCATGCCGGCCACATGACCAGAGATGTCTTTGGACAGAGCTGGCTCTTTGGCTTTGAAACGGAGATGAGTACTGCCATCTAGAGTCGGAAATGACTAGCACATATGTGTGAGGGAAATCTTTACCTTTTACTAGTTCTACTGCATGTGAGAGGTACATTCTTATAATGGAGCCCAGGGGTGGGTTACACTTACCTTTACTATTGGTTTGTAGTGTACATGCGGGCTTGCTCCGCTCGCTCGCTTCTGCGCATGCGCAGATTGTTCATGATGATGTCTGGGCAGGTGGGCGGAGCCTCAGGCCACCATCACTACCAGTTGTCAAGAACCAGACCGGGAGCAACCCACCACTGATGGAGCTTTGAAAGGAAATATGCGAAAAAAATGTCCTGAGAAAAAGCTCTTTCCTCAGGATCACATGGGATTTGTAGTAGCCTAATTAGTCAGCCCTAATTGTAGGTAGCAAGCATGATAAGAATGATAGCCTATAACAATTTATGTAGTAGGAACAATGGTTAATAAACAAATATAACTTGTAACATTGGAGATCATCATCTATGTCTGATCATGGTGACTGGAAATTACTTCCAAGTAAATGTACAATTTTAGGATTATGGTGTGAGAGATTGAAGTAGAACCCTAAAGCTCCAGTTCATATTCTTCTCCTGCCATAAGATCAGTAGATTGCCTTAACCCTCAAGTAAACCATAGACTCTCATTGCAAAAGAGGCTTACGATTGGCCTACTTTATGAACTGTAAGGACTGGTGAGGTAATGTGAGCTAAGTGCTTTGAGCAAACAAAATTATGATTTATGAGGTTTGACTAACTGAATAGCACACAACATTGGCTCTTGCACAGCGTCATGGTATACGGCTCAATGTATTGCATTTTACTCCTGAAAAATGAAAAGCAATGGTATTTGAAGAGTGGAAAAATGAGATTTGCTAATTTGGGTAGATAAGTTTAGACCTGGCAGAACAACTGTGTAATTATTGTGCAAGAAAACTTCGGTGTTCAGAAAAGCTCTTCCTGCTCTCATTAATCTAGCCCTGTGGTTAATGTGCTTGATTCACCATTTGGCACTATGACAGGAAGCTTTGTATCAGGGAATAACTTATTATAATAAGTAAGTTTACAAGCAGAAATAAGCTATCCCAGCTGACTGTAAGAGAAGTTGCAGAGTTTCCAAATTAATCTTAGCTCTAACCCTGAAAAGCCACAAAGCTAATTGGAGAATTGAAAGCTTTCAAAACATGTTAGGGAGCTTGATGGGAACACGTTGAAATAAACACAAACATTTAGATAAAGCCACCATTTTAATTGTATTAATTCTGCCAATTAATGATAATGGAAGAGCCTTCCAATTAGCTAAATAGCTAATAGTTTTATCAAGCAGAGGCTGGCAATTTAAAGCAAACAAATTCTTTCTAATTTTATCCCCTTGCTCACTAAGATATTTAAAGGATAATGGGGGAATCCAATAAAGGATATTGCTCAAAGAGAGATACATTTAAATTGTCTAATGGCTTTAAGAGTTTTACCTCAATTAACAAATACTAAACCTGAGCACTTAGTGAATTCCTGTAAAAGAGACATCATTTGGCCAATTGAGGAGAGTTTAAAGAAATTTATAAATTAACATAGTCTCTGCATAAGTATTAGGCATTATGCTACATTATGATGCTCTTCCCCCATTGGTACATCTCCAAAGCCACCAAAAAAAAGCAAGTGAAGACTCACAGACTGAAGACCCGGAGAAAATTTTATTTACTGAAATACTCACCAAAACGTAGAAGAGCAATTATTTATTTGAAGAGTGAATTTCAGTAGAAGGAGGCCAACCCATCCGCCATACTGGGCAGGGGAACAATTCTAGAAGCTCTTGCATTTTGAGCTATATCAAAGCTCTGGAAGGGTAACAAGATCCTTTTGGGAGGATGGAATTCATTAAGTAGAATAAAGCTCTTGTAGTAATATGGAGGATAAAATATCATTAAAGCAATGCCATTGACTGCTAGTAATGGGGTGGTCTGGAATATGTCCAGTTTGATCCAGATGGATGATCAAAGTAACTGTCTTCTGATCTCTTAGGGACTCGTGCACACACCCCATACACATACTTGCTTTAGAGTTTCACTCCAACATATATATTTTAATGATGGGAAATGCCCAGGCAGGCAGGGAGAAAGACTCGAGCAGGAAATTACCCTTGAATTGTGGCACAGCAACAAGAGATCCAGGACTGACACCCCCTCTCCCTTTAAGCTCCATAGAGTCTTAAACAGGGGTGAAATCCAGCAGGTTCTAACAGGTTCTGGAGAACCGGTAGAGGACATTTTGAGCAGTTCGGAGAACCAGCAAATACCACCTCTGGCTGGCCCCAGAGTGGGGTGGGAAATGGAGATTTTGCAATATCCTTCCCTGGAGTGGGGTGGGAATGAGGATTTTGCAGTATCCTTCTCCTGCCACGCCCACCAAGCCACACCACTCCCACCAAGCCATGCCCATAGAACCAGTAGTAAAAAGTTTGGATTTCACCACTGGCTTTAACTATAGGCAATATAGAGAGATTCCTGTAATATAGTAGGGAATGCAATAAAGTAGCTAGTTTGAATTCTACACATATGAATTGGTTGCATGTGCCTAACATTTAAGGGGGGAAAAAACTTCAGAAACAGGTAGATGGGAATGAATGAATCGCTGTCTTCCAACCAATTAGATCCCCCCTTTTAAATAAATTCATCAGGGTTTTGATCTTCCTTCCCTCCCTCTTCTTTCCCTTCCCTGGATTGCATTGTCCACTAAATAAATTTTTCAAATCCCTTGAATTCATCAGCGTCCAGTATTCAAATGTCAAGATCCTAGGCCTACAGACTTTATTGTTGTACTATTAATGTATATGAAATAAAGATAACAATGTCTTAAAAGCAATGCATGTCTTGGATGTATAAAAAGAATAGCCTTCTATACCACTGTTAATGTTTTCTCTTGCCATTTTAAAATAGATAGGATCTTTCTCAACCACTTCTTTAGATGGGAGTGCTATATTTTAAAAGACGATCTATAAAGAGGGTAATTTGAAAGCTTTGGTTGTTCTCATTCTTTCTGTCATTGATAGATACATGTAGATGATTAATATTTGGAAAAGCAGTGGTATTTTCCTTGTTTAATATATGTGTGAGGATATTTGGCTGTATAGATATTGCTGTTTTCTTTCTTACAGGGCTCTTAATATAGCTATCAGAATAATTTATAACTTAACACAGTTTATTATGTAAGATTCAGACAAAGGCACTCACACAATTTCTATTTTGTTTCATTCTCCACCCTTGTCCTAAGTCCTTTTTCTTCCTGTCCGCTGCAGTATCTCCTGGGACATACTAGAGTTGCTTTCTCTGATGTCATTGTGCTTTTCTGTTACAGATCCAGCTAATGTCTCGTCTACAGAGGAAGGCATCAGTGGTTGATTTCAGAACAATGGATGATTGTTCTGAAATCAAGGAGAAAAAAATCCTGGCTGTCTGAATCTGCCCCGGATTGGGAATAGCAACAGTACGTCCTTGAGACTAAAGACTAATGTTTTCTGAAAACGTCTGCATTTGTTTCAGAGTGAAAGATCAACAGCAGAATGGAGGAATGGCTGGAGAAACTCTGATTATAAAAACATTTCATGAATTCATTCATACATTGTTAATCAGCTTATGCTATTTGATTTTAATTCCTTGGACTTTCAGGTTGCACCTCTGACTACGTTCAAGCATCAATTCAGCCTTGCTTCTCTTCTTCTTGTTACCTGGCATCTTACCTGTTTGGTTCAGATTGGATTTGTCCAGCTTCTGATTTCACCTGTTTTCTTAGCGAGATTTTGTGTTTCACCTAATGCACACCAGATGGCAATGCATCAAACTGCCCATTTGACTTTGGAGGAATCCAATAGAGACCTTTGGGTTTCTGGCAAAACAATTTCCAAGCTGCTTGATCATAGAAGATCTTGTTTCCCAAGGTTAAATTGATAGGAGCAGTCCCAATATAAAAAAGTGTGATGCCTCCTTAGAAATTAGAATTCCTTGGAATTCTTCCTTCAATTACTTCTTGGAACCTCGTAGATAAAAATAGCTTACCACAAAGAACATAGTCAACTAAAGCAGAAAATAAATATGTCCATACATTCATTCATCCAGCTGGATATATGATTATGCTAGACCATGGATAATTTATTATTATTTTTAAACAGTGTTGGTTGGGTCATGTTAGGTGTATGCTATCCTTTATAAATGATGGCTCGGTTCAATCATTGTACTAAGCCAAAAGCTAGCCACTTTGACAGTGTGATTTGCAACCCAAGAACTTTCATTCTATATTTTAAAAGCTAACTGGCTTTTGCATAACACAACATTTTTTTAAAAAATCTCAGATATGGCCATTTATAAAAGAACCAAAAAAGCCAAGATAGTATTAAATAGCTTTTATCACAACAGTGTAATATACTGAAGTGGACAAGACAAGGTTGCCCTTTTTTTCCTCTTTATTTTTACTGGCATTAGACCCATTAGCAATGAAAACATGTCCGGAAAATGAGAAGAAGTTAAATTAGCAACTCAAGAACATAAACTAAAATTATACTCTGATGATTAGATTTACAGTTACCCAGCAGAATGATTTCTTAGTTTTGTTCAGGGAATGTGTACTACAACATGGTTTCATACAGGTTATTGCATTAATAAAGAAAAAAAACCTAAATTGTTGATATGGAATTTGGCAGAGGAAGGAAAGCCGTACATATTTTTGGAATTGAACTTCTCTAAAACAGGAGAAATATCTAGGAATTTGTATGACAAAAATTAATTGAGATTTATGTAAAAACTACTTACCAACTTGGAAAAGGGTAACAACAAATTGGGAAAATTGTCTTGGCTAGGTAAAACTACATTTAAAATTAGTATTTTTCTAATATTTAATTTTCTTACTCAAATGAGTGTGATACATTGGTATTAAATGACGAGTACAAACAAAAAATGAACTACTTGTGTCCTAATAATATATGGACCTAAGGTTTTCACAAGCCACATTTCTGAAACAATTTTGCATGTAACAGCTAAAGGGACATTTTCTGAATGGCACAATAGGAAAAATGGGAAGAAAAGATTTGAACGACTTAAAAATCTTAACAAAGAATGGACGCAAGAAAGTTTAAAACAGATAAAAGAGATAGTTCTTTTGAAAGATTAAACAAATGGAATTAAAATAGACAAGCAAACAAGATTGTGGGAGTTTTTTATTTACTATTAAAGGCTGCAGAACATTGGTGGATTTTTAAAGATAAAGGTAATATGAGTCAGACTGTGATTCTGACTGTAACTATGGAGGTACTGATTATGGAGCTTATTGTAATTAGAAGGTGCCAACTGAGATGAAAATATTAAGGGAACAAGACGACAAAATAGAAAGGACTCTCCTTAGTGTATCAGTCTGTAAATGAGACCATGGGAGATTTGTACTTTAGGATTTGCAAAATTCTGTTAATGCAGCTTTACAATAATTTAGTTCATTTGGTCATGTTACCTGACTTCTCCACCTAGTGTGTTGGCAGTGGATTGCTGTGAAAATAAAGAAAATATTAAAAAGTGTAGAAAACATCAAAAACATAAACATAAACATAAAACAAAACTAACATAGACATGAACCGACATACTTACAACACTAAAATTGGCTTATTTATTTATATTTTGAATTTAAACTAAGATACCTATATATTTATATATATACATTTCTAAATCAAATTAGTTGTTTATTCTCCACATTTTAAATTCTTTGCTTCACTGCAAGCCAGTTGTAAAACTTCTCCCAGGTTTTATAAAACTCTGACTCTTGCTGCTCTTTTAATTTCTTAGTTAGTCTATCAGATTCGGCAATTCGGAAAATTCTTTGAATTAGTTGCAAGTTTGATGGTATTTCTGGAAGTTTCCAGTTTTGCGCTACTTGAGTTCTTACAGCAGTGAGTATGTGTGTTATTAAGTAAAAGGTATTTTGGTCTAGACTGCCCTCAGGAATACCCAGTAAGAAAGTTTCTGGAGTCTTTTTGATATTGTATCCCGACATCTCAACAATTTGATATATTTTTTAATCTGACCTTTTCTCTTGATGCATTATATAATAGATTGTTTAATGGCCATCTGAGCTGTGAAAATTTAATTAAAAGATGAAGTGGTTTAGAAATGAAGAGGCTCTGACTTTGGATGACAGCTTCGCAGTTGTGGGATTCAGCCGGTTCTGAGAGGTTCGGGGGAACCGGTAGAAGAAATTCTGGCTGGCCACGCCCACCACACCCTGCCACTATTTTTCGGCCTCAAAATCCTTTGCTGGTGCCCTAGAGCCCCACTGAGGCACAGCTGCAGCTGGTCTTTGGCTCCCTTGACTCGACCATGTGGCCCCTCAGCCCAGCCTCCTTCCCTGCCTTTGCCACGACCTGCGACACAGCGGCCTCCCCCTCCTCTGACCTGGCCTGCTCTCGAGGTCTCCAGCAACACGACAGGGAATCCGGGTGCCCCCATGGGGTAGTGGGGCAGGGAGGGTGGTCGACCTCTGTCTTCCCAGCCACCAGCTGTGTCCTACCCCCATCCCATCTCCTGGGCCTCCAGTTATAGGTCTGCACCTGTCTCCCACCCAGGTGGCTCAGCCTACCCCCATCTGACCAGAGGGACCTCACGTCGCAGGATCTCCATCCAATCGCTAGTCCTTGAGTTGTAGGTATTCCCCTGCCTACTCCCCAGGCGGAGCGGCCTGTCCCCATAGGATCCCTGGGGCCTCGAGTCAAATACCTGCATCTCCACCTCATGCTTGTCTCGGCCACGTCAGCAGCAGGTAAGCACAGAGAGGGAAGCAGGGCTAGGAAGAGGGGTCAACCTGCACCCACCCAGCCACTGGCCATGTTGATGCTCTGTGCACCGAGGAGACCTGTGACTTTTCTCCCCATCGAGACACTCGAGGAGTTTAAGGGGGCTGTTTGAGGCAGGGAGAGACATGACTTTTCTCCATGCTGAACCAAGCGCACTAAGTGTAAGGGGGCTGTGAGAGGCATTGCAGGAGCAGCAGGAGCCATGGAGGAGGCAAGTGGAATACAGTTGCCGGCTGCAACTGATTCTGATGATCTTACTGCCTCCATGGCTCCTTGCTGCTCTTCCAGCACCTTCTGCAGCACCCTTAAACTTAGCACACTTGGCCAGTCCCTCTGCATGGAGAAAAGTAGGGAATGGCCGGAAACCGCTCCAGACATTCACTCTGGGATGGATAATGTGGTATCTGGCAATATCCGGATCTGGAAAATATTTAGGTTATGCATTTACCATTTCTGGATATTAAGTCAGTGCTTAAAATTTCCATGCGAGTGGAAATTGTGCCACAGGCAGCAGCAGAAGCCAAAAGAAGAGAGAGACAGAGACAGAGACAGAAGGGGGGAGGGAGGGAGGGAGAGAGAGAGGAGAAAGAGAAGAAGAGAAGGAGAGAAAGGGAGGGAGGGAGGAAAAGGGGGGAAGGGGTGCTGGCTGCCAATGAATTGGGTTTAACTAATGTGTTGAATAACACATAAATTAACCAATGTTGTATGGATTAATCTAAACTGATGTGCAAGCCGGAAAGATTCTGTTTTTAAAATACCCAAGACCAAAACTATGTTTTATTTCACATGTTACCCCTGCATATTAAAGACGTTTCCATTCTCAGAACACACAACCGATATTAGAAGCCAAGATGGATTGGTTCAACACACCAGGACAAACTGTGTTCGGCTGTTTAATAGTTCAGGGTGTTGCTGCAATCCAACATATGTAGCCAATTTGTCAAGTGAACCAAAAGTGACTTGCAGAAGGTGCGCAGGCTGGCTTTGAGCACTCCGTTGTTGTCCAGCGGATTTCACCTTTTTTTTCCCCCCAAGCGCCAAGCGAGTGTGGAAGGCTCCCACTGGACGCCGGGTGGAGAGAGGGCCTCCGCTTCAACGGTCGAGGCGGCGGCTGTTCTTGCATTCACTCACTCAGAGAGCCACGAGCGCACACATAGCCCACAGCGCCGCGCGCGCCAGGGCGCCCGCAACCTTGCTCGCTTTCCGCCCGTCACCCACCTGTATCTGCAGGGGCACCAGGCGCAGTTTGCACCGCTCGTTCACCAGGAAGCCCTTGGGCAGGTCGATGTACTGGCTCCACTCCTCGGAGAAGAGCTGCACCACGAACTTGCGGTGCATGTCGAGCTGGTCCCCGTAGAGGCTCAGGAACTTCTGAATTAGCATCTCGTAGCCGGAGCCGCGTGGCAACGCCGAAGGCCTGGCGAAGACCGAAAAGCAAAAGAGCACCGGCACAGACCCAGAGCCGCCGCCGCTGCTCCCACCACCGCTACTGAGCGGCAGAGGAGCGGCGACAACTGAGGCTTCCGAAAGCAGCTGCTGCTCCGCCATGTTCGCGGGCAGCCGCTCTAGTTCCGCTCCGCCGGCGCAGCTCCTCCTCCTCCTGCTGTCACCGCCGCCGCCTGGCCAGACAGGAGGCGCGGGCGGACCTCAATCGCGGCTTCTCCTCCTCCTCCTCCTCACCATAGGAACCTGTCCTGGGACGGGCCAGGCACGGCCAGGTGGGGGCGCGGAAAAGAGAAAGAACGCTGCTCCCTTCTTGAGTTGGGCAACAAGGCGGGTGGGGGAGGGGGGGAAGAGCGCGGGAGCTTCGCTCCCACTTGGCCCCAGTGGCGCGCAGGCGGGCGGCCACTTTTGGGCTGTAGAGGCAGAGGACCGGGACGGCAACGAGGCGCTGGGAGCTGCGGTTCCTGTCCAAGCCTTCGCCACGACGTATCTGAAGAAAGGGCGGTCTCTTTGGGGGTGGGGGTGGGGTGGCAGACTGGCGGTCGTGCCCGTTCCCCTCCTCAAAAGGGGCAATGCCAGCTGTGCCCGGCAGCTGAGGTACCTCCAGTGCATGTAGCGAACCGAGAAAACGGAAGGGTGTGTAGTTAGTTGTGTGGAATAATGTCAAGCAGAGAGAATCATACTGTCCCTTTTTTAAAAAGACAAAAGCACAATTATTAAATTAGAACCCAGCGACAAACTACTGATACCGATCCAAACATTCCAGGTAACTTTGTTGCGCTCTGAGAGGATAAAATTGCCCGCTACTGAAAATGAACTAGGAGAATTTCAAATGAACATATTTCATGAATGGTATCTGTCAGTTGGGATGGCTGTAAATTTGGTAGAATTGGAGAGGCCAACCTAGGTGCTTATATCCCAACCATGACTAAGACACAGATTAAT
>JANHFP010003823.1:52777-63918 GCA_032468135.1 Calamaria suluensis | reverse complement strand
GGGGGGAGAAAAATTCAAAAAATTATTTATGTTATCTGATAAAGATTTCCCTCGCACAAATGTGCTAGTCATTTCCGACTCTAGGAGGTGGTGCTCATCTCCGTTTCAAAGCTGAAGAGCCAGCGTTGTCCAAAGACGTCTCCATGGTTATGTGGCCAGCATAACTAAATGCCAAAGGCTCATGGAATGCTGTTACCTTCCCACCGAAGGTGGTCCCTATTTTTTCTACTTGCATTTTACGTGCTTTCAAAACTGCTAGGTTGGCAGAACCTGGGACAAGTAGCGGGAGCTCACCCCATTATGTGGCACTTGGGATTCAAACTGCTCTACTGCCGACCTTCCGATTGACAAGCTCAGCTGTCTTACCCACTGAGCCACCATGTCCCTGGTGCTCTTTTCCAACAATATGGCAATTAAGCTCTAGGAAGTGAAATAGGCCAATCAGTGCTGGAGCTGAGCTAGGGCAATGCTTGCATGAGCACAGATATGGCTTTGCATGCCACCAGTGGCATACATGCCATAGGATTACCATCATGGCTCTAGGCTAAATATCTTACCTGATTTTAACTTCAGCTCTTTTTGATTACCTGCCTTTTGGGAAGTTGCAGAAATTGACCATAGGCTAATGGGCACAGAGCAGTAAATTTTACTGTTTGTTGTTATTCTGCAGATGGAGAAGGCATCTTGCAGTTTGCTGTCTGTGAAAATCATACAAATAACCAATTTACAAAAAGCCAATTTATGTGAGTATATAAATATATAGATAGTCACATTGAATAAATTACTATAATGCAAAGTAATATAGTAGCTACTATACTGCAAAGGTACATGCAATTTCAGAATAATTTAATTTTCCTTATTTTATTTCTAAATTGCATTTTCTCCTTTAAAGCTTGTTTCAAACAGATTATGGAGACTTATTAGACGTGATACATTTCCAAAAGATGTTTGCATTGGAAGTTTTCCTTTTTAACAAGGGTTGAAAGGTTAATCCAGACTATGGAGGTTTCCTTTGTTAATTGCCTCTGAAAGACAACATTTAGAATAAGGGAAGAATAAGTTTTAAGATGTCCTCTTATTTACATGTCCTATGGAAATACATATTACTGAGATATAATAAAGAAACTGGAAACTGTCCAGAACTGTTTCTATAAAATAGAATCAGAAAGGATTGGAGTTGGGATAACCCCACAATGAGGGTCAATAGAACACACACACACACAAAAAAAAAAAACCATAGTGAAGATTTTAGATATTAGTTGAAGAAATTAAAGGTGTAGTTGAATACAGATTAATAAATGTAAGACAATATGTTACTATTTACTATGTATAATGGTAATAGATCTTGCAAACCCGAATAACAAACTGTTGTACTTAATATGATAATATAACTTCTCCCCTTCCCATTACCTTTTTCCCTATCCTATGAAAACCAATATTTTTTTTAAAAAAGGTAATACATATTACTTATTTGTTTAAATAATAAAAACTTAATTATCCTCAAACTCATTTTTTTCTGACCCACATACCGATTCTGCAATTTATCGAAATTCTAGGGCAACAACTAGGATAAAACTATAATACTATTAGGAAGGTAACATTTTAATTGTTAATTCATTTAGAAGCACCCTCTCACAGGTGACTGAGCAGAATTGTTTTCTGCAGGCAGTGCAAAAAGGGAACAGTCAACACATTATTTTTTAATCAAGCAATTACTGACACAAAGAATTTTTTTTTTGCTTCCATGTAAAGACTACAAATAAAAATTAAAATAAGCAAGAAAATTTAATAGGACACCTGTCTGACCTTGATGAATATAAATCACTGGGACCTTATGGATTACACCCCAGAGTTCTGAAGGAACTGGTAGATGTTTTATCTCAGAACCATTGTATCATATCATTAAAAAAATATTGGAGCTCTGAGGAACTACCAGAGGATTAGAAAAGAACTGATCTGGTTTCCACCTTCAAAAATAGGAAAGGCGGGGGGGGGGGGAGACCCAGGAACCTACAGACCAATCAGCCTAACATCAATACCTGGGAAGATACTGGAATAAAAAAAATTAAAAAATGTATCTGTGATCATCTAAAAACACTTAAACATGAGTCAGTACTGTACTGCAGCAGGCAAAAAAACTACCATATTTTTTGGACTATAAGACACACCTGACTATAACATGCACCTAAATTTAGAAGAGAAAAACAAAAAAAAATTGGCCTCCCTTTTTTTGGGCTTTTTTGGTCTGTTTTTTGGCCTGTTTAGGCTTTCTTTGGCCCATTTTGTGGGGTTTTTGGGCCTGTTTCTTTGACATTTTTCTGCCTGTTTTCTGGGATTTTTAAAAGCCCATTTATGAGGCTTTTGGGCCCTTTATCATGGCTTCTTTGGTTTGGTTCTGATGCTTTTTTTACCCATTTTCAGCCTGTTTTCGAAGGGTCTTTGGCTCATTTTCAAGGCTTTTTGGGTCTGGTTTTTTTTGAAAAACAGGCTGAAAAAAGCCCCCCAAAAAAGGTTTAAAAAAGCCTCAAAAAATGGACCAAATGAAAAGCCTCCATAAAGGGCAAAAAAGCCTCAACACCAGGCTGAAAAAAGCCTCTGAAAACCCCCCTGAAAACAGGTGGAAAAAGTGTAAAAATGGGACAAAAAAGCCAGTAAAATATGTGAAAAAAAACCTCAAAACTGGCCAAGAAAGCCTAAAATGGACTTAAAAAGCCCCCTAAAAGGGCAAAAAAGGCTCATAAATGGGGCGAAGAAAGCCTCAAAAACAGGTGGAAAAAAGCCTCGAAAATGGGCTGAAAAAAAGCCCTGAAAACAAACAAACAAATGAACAAAAAACTTGTTCAAAAAACTTGTATTATAGTCCAAAAATATGCTAATTAAATCTTTTTTATTATAAACAGAGGCATAGAATTAAAATCGGGTGAAGTATTAGTACCACTTTATAAAGCCTTAGTAAGGCCACACCTGGAATACTGCATCCAGTTTTGGTCACCACTTTACAAAAGAGATGTTGAGACTTTGGGGAAAATGCAAAGAGGAGGAACTAAGATGATTAAAGGCCTGGAGACTAAAATTAATCAAGGAGAGAAGCAACCTGGAATGAAGGAGAAACTTCCTAACAGTAAAGACAATTAATCAGTGGAACAACTTGCCTTCAGAGGTTTTTACACTTGTCTGACATGGAATAGGGTCTCCTGCTTAAGTAGGAGGCTGGACTACAAGACCTCCAAGGTTCCTTCCAGCTCTATTGATTGAACTTCTTCACCTTAGATGAGCTGCCAAAGAAGCAAGATAGTTGTACAGTACTATATTAAAAGTAATTTCAATAGCTGTCAATGTAAAGGAAGGGAATTGTACATAAAGGCAATAACTGTAACTGTTCACTGTGGAATAGAGAAAAAATGTCACTCTGTTGTTGCAAAGGTCATTTTTGTCATAGAGCTTTTTCTTCCTAGAGTTTCTTGTACTTTTAGAGAGAATCAGAAACAATTTACGTACAGTATATAGTTAAATAAAGGCATTTTATGTAGCCATTACAGGCAAAGGCATCTTCAAAGGACAGCAAATGGGATGACCTGCATTATATTAAGATATAAATGATGTGACATAATCCATTTATGCCATTTGTATGCTGGTATCATGATGCATATGTTATTTTTGGTGCTTGTAAAATACACATCATGGATCAATATTTATTGATTGAGTGGACATGGTGAAAGTGCTTATGTACTTCTATGGATTTATGATCTAAACTTTAACGTTCATTCAGCCATTGTGAATTCAGAAATTAGATCTAATTAAGAAAACTCTTAGATTCTTTGTACTCTTGGTTACCTGTATGTGTATATGATCTTGTCAGAGATTAAAATAAACTTTAATGATAGCATATCTTCTAGGAATGCTGAATTAATCCCTCTTCTTTTTTAAAAAACAAAAAACAAAAATCAAAACCCAACAGTTAGCCAGTCTGACTGCTATGTGAGCTTGTTCCTGCCATCAGCTTCCTTTGAAACGGCTCGGACAAAGACCATTAAGGACTGTAAAGATTCACTATGGAATGAAACCTTCTGCTACAGGATACAGAATCAAGTCAAAGTAAGGCACAAAGTGATTAATATTAGTCTTTGAGTTCATGAACTACATTCAAATTCATATTTTGTAAATATTCAGCTGTAAAGAGGCATCAATCCAAAATGGCTTTTAGGAACATATTTATTTAATTCCTGTTTTAGTGCCAGACTGGGGAACAATTACTGAGCATGCACTCATAAAATATTTTTTGTATGGTTAGAATAAGTTTAACAATTTTTTTGGCGGTAAATACAACATTGCAGTAATTGCTAACAGAGTTAAACCACAGTGGTATAGCAACTGGATTATAATATATAGGTAGTCCTTGATTTACAACAGTTCATTTAGTGACAGTTCAAAGTTACAATGTGTCATGCCTCTGTCAGCATCCAACTTGGAGGTCGAGGAGGAACAGCTGGCAGAGAGCAGTGTGAGGGAGGCTGGAGCTGCAGATGAGGATGGGGAAGATCAGGCCCAGGCTGGACCCAGTGGGCTAGGTGCAAAACAAGGGAGGAAGAATTCGGAGGATGAACTGGGATCAACTCCCCCAATTGATCCTAGGCAGAGACGCAGGGACAAGACAGCTTTGGAAAAAGGTCTACTCAGGAGGAAGTGAGGAATGGGATGCAGCTGGGCTAGAGGCTTTAAAACAAGCCAGTTTTGTAAGATTAATTGCTGTAGTCAAAGGCTGTTTTTTGGTGTAGCTGCTTTGGTAACTCTTTGCGTCTGAGATTCTGAATTCCTGTGTGAAATAACTCATCAGGTTTGGACAGTGTTCATCACTTCCTAATTGTGAGTAATTTGGACTGCAGCCAGATTCAGTTTTTAATCTTGGCATGTGTTTGTTTTGCTTCTGAAGACAAGTCAGCTTCTCTGGACAATTATTTTAATGAGCATTTGGATTTGTAAATAAAGACTGTTTTACCTTGGATGCCTTTTCTTTCTGTTTCTGTATCAAGCAGGGTCATCACACAATGGCACTGAAAAAAGTGACTTATGACAGTTTTTCACATGTATGACCATTGCAGCATCCTCATGGTCATGTCATCACAATTCAGATGTTTGGCAACAGGTTCATATTTATGATGGCTGCACTGACCCAGAGTCATATGATCACTTTTTGGGACCATCTGACAAGCAAAGTCAATGGGAAAGCCAGATTCATTTAACAGTCATGTTGCTAACTTAACAAATGAAATGATTCCCTTAACAACTGGAACAAGAAAAGTCATAAAATGGGACAAACTTACTTAAAAATGTTTCACTTAGCAACATAACTTTTGGGCTCCATTGTGGTCTTAACTCGAGGACTAACTGTGCTATGTATCATTAGTAAAGGGAAATTTTAGGATTCACTCACATTTCCTTTCATAACTTCATATGTACTTAGATGAGATTTCTCCTACACAAACAATATCATAAAATTAATTGTAGGATAATCACCTACTTTCTGTACAGAAGTTAGTTTTTTTGTCTCGAGTACAAAGTTCAGAAATGATTTTCAAGCAGAAACAAAACTGGATATGTTCTTTTATTTAATTAAAAGAATTCAAACAATCAATTTTATTATTTCTACTAGCTCCAACACTTTTTCTAGCTATTCTTTTGTTGTGCTTAATGTTGGTTGTTTCTGATTAAATTGTTTGTTGTTATAGAAATAGCTAATCCTTACTAGGATGGTTAAGTAAAAAGTTGATATTGTGATTATATTTTACTTTGCTGAAAAAAGGGGAGTCAATTCTCCCCCCCTTTCCCCCTGTATCTGCTCCTTTCCTCTCCATATATTTCCCTTTCTCCTTTCCCATTTTCCTATTATCTTTATTTTCATGTGTATTTTATAATTTAAAATAAAAAAATAAAAAGGAACAAAATCACTGATATTTCCTGACCTTAAATTATATTATCAAGGAAGCTGTCTATTATGGATAATAGATAGGATAAAGTCCACAAACAGTAAAATTTCAATTATAGGAGCTGGCTTAGCCACTGGACTTAGCCACTGAATCATGAGTATTTATGATATAAAGAAGCATAAGAAGAATTTGAAGGGACATACTATAAAACAATGATTGTTATTATTATTCTATATTATTATAATATTCATATAATTAAAAATATTGAATCTTCTATAACCAAGAATGCTCAATGATTTAGGTAATTTAGGTTGCCACCACATTCCATTTACTTTAAGGACAATTACAGCAAGAAAGGTTTAACTGCATATGCCAAGATGCTACATCTAAACTCATTTATGACAGATTGAACTATATAATAACATTTGGTTGGTCCTTTGTCTGTGTTTGACTAAAGATTATAGGGAATGTTGTACATCAGAAATGATACACACCATCTGAAGTTCCTTGATAAAACATTTTTCCAAAGAGGCCATTGGCTATTTAAAGTACTATAGTGGAATTATAACTGAAAAATGAATCAAGGAGTAAATTTAACTTTTACATATAATGTAAGAATCAGCTATAGCTATGCTTCCTTCCCCAAGCTTAGAATTCAAAGATTTATAGTCCTAATACATGCTTTGATCTTAAACTATAACTTGAATTCTGTAATGAAAGTGAAATTGCCTTCTTATGTATGAAGAGAAGAGTCTGACCACTGAATGTTACTCTCTTTTTGGTTTGGTGGTCTAAATTCAAAATCTGATGAATCAAGTTTCCTTCTCTTCTCAGAATATTCTGGAGCTGATTGTCCATGATGAAAACCACTGCCTTTTGGATGGCCACCACTTCACTGTTCTCTTTGATGTTGCTAAACTTCAGCTTGGAAAAACAATTTGCCTCACATTTCCATTGGATCCAAAAGTAAGGGACAGAATTGCTGGTCAAAGGAAGGGCATGATTAACAAACAACAAAACTGTTGACATTTACTGATGAGGTAATGGGAAGATATGAATACAGATTTAATGGAAAGTTTCAACCCATCTCACCCCACAAACACAACAATCTAGGAAGGGCAGGATGGGTATTCTAGGAACCTTATTGATGTTCTGATGTATCATGACTAAAATTTCAAAATTCTTTAATGTATATTGAATCCTCATGTATAAACAGATATTCAAATGTAATTATTCTTCAAGAATACTTTGAGAGCAAAATATCATCTCATCACTGTTTTTCAATTTACAAAAAGTGACTTTAAGGAGTTTTGGTTTAAATGAATTGGAAATGACATTTGTCTTTTCTCAGAAAAACCTTGAAAACTTTAGCAGATCTCTGTCTTAGAGTTTGATTTCTTTTCATCTTTCTTTTGCCTCTTGTCACAGAATCCTTCAAAGTTTTAGCTGGCTCTTTCATCCAGTGTAGGAAGATTATATCACTTGTCCGGTTTATTATATGTGTAGTGTTTACCCTCGGAAGGGTCACTTGAGCCTGGGTTCTCCTGGCCCTCTTTGAATGGCTGCCAGTCCACCCTGGTCCCTCTCTGACTCACCTCTACTTGCCAGGGTCACGTGACGGGGTGGTATTCAGGTGGCTGGTTGGAGCTTCTTCCTCTTTCTTACTCTTCACTCTCTCTTGAACTGCCCACTGGGCTCTCCTTCCATGGCCTCTGCTCCTTCATTATTTCCTCTGTCTGCCTCATTTCACTCAAATTCTTCTCTTCCTCAGGCTTGCCTCACATAAGTCTCTGCTATCCTATCTCCTTTTCTCCTCTTATTTCTCTCAGACATTTTTTTATTTGTTGAAGCCCCCACCAGTTTTATTTGTACATACAGTATTTCATCCTCTTCTATATAATTCTTGTAACTTGTCATTTCCAAATCCACTTTTAAATTAGTTTCAGTCTTATCCAGTAGAACTTGTTCCTATTCCACAATATCATTTACAATCTGTTTATCAATAACAGCAGATACTTTTAATTTCTGTATCCATTGTTTCCAAATATCCTTAAATGGATCCAGATTTAAAACATTTTGTTCCATTCTTGTCAAGCAATTTATATGTTTGTCCTTTAAATGCAATCTTTAGCTCCTTCTAATTCCCTCTAGTGAGCAAAAATCAATACCCCAGTTTATTATGTTTTTATTTTTAGAGTTAAAAAACAACAGCAATTTCCTTATGAAGGAGTGATGTAATTTTCGTGAAGGATTCATGTAGTTCTATTTCACATCTATCTGGATCCTTAGTTTATAACTTTATAACCTCTAATAACCTGTTTGCTAATTACCTGCTTCCACAATTGTCTGCAGAAATGCTGGTTTCTGCTTCATGAATAGCAGCTGTTTAGACAATATATGGGTTTTCTCATGATCTCCCCTTTCCCTAGAGCAATTTTTGCAGCTTGAATCCAGCATCCTATCATCTATTCAGCCATAATGTTGTCCCTGCTGTTTAGGAATGTCTATTCACCATATCCTCACTGGGACTCCTTCAATATGTTGCAGATATCCCAAATTTAATTCTTGGGGAAGTGATAGCAGGAATCAAACAAAACCTTCCTGCTAAAATGGATACAATATCCACATAATGAAATAACGACACAAGACAGTAAAAGGAATATTAAAAGGGCCACCATTTTATTTAACTTAACTACTAGATACCATTAATACTTAAACCTGGAATGTGATAGCTGTAAAAGAAAAGATATCTTATTACAAGGAATTAGTATATCATTGGGTATTAAAGGGATTTATGCAATTGCATTTTCTGGATATAACTCTGTATATGTTATAATGAAATAATGCAATATTTTTTCATAGATTCAAGAAAATCTGGAAGTAGAATTTAGTCTGGAAAATATGTAAGTACTTCCTAGACCAGTGATGGCTAACCTTTTTGCCATTGCGTGCCAAAAGCAGAGGGAGCGTAGGGGGTGGAGTCACCTGGGCGCCCACGCCCATAATTCTATGTGCCCCCCCCCTTTTGGCTTACTGTAGGGCTGGATCCAGGGCCTATCTAGGAGTCTGGGGAAGGCAAAAACGGGCTTCCCCACCCCCCAGAGACCATCTGGAAGCCAAAAACGGCTCGTTTCCTGACTTCCGGTGGAAATGGAAGTTGGCAAAGGGAACGTTTCTAGCCTTTGAATGAGTGGGGAAGCCCATTTTCACCCTCAGACTCCTAGAGAGGCCCTGGAGGCAGTGGAGAGTGAAAAATGGGCCTTCTTCACCCCCTGGAGGCCCTCCGGAGGTGAGAAACAACTTGTTTCCCAACTTCCAGTGTGCTCAAATGGCCACAAAATCAGCTGGCCAGCATGCACATGTGTGCCAGAGCTGGGATGGCATGTCCACCAATATGGCTCCACGTGCCACCTGTGGCACACATGCCATAGGTTTGCCATCACTGTCCTAGACTTTTAAGAATTTGTAGCTTAAAAAAGCTCCCTTGCCTGCATGGAAAATATGGACAGGGTGGCATTAGATATTGGATAGAACTTGTCTGTTTTGCATGCCTGTGCTTGATATCCTGTCATGAAGTATGTGGGCATCTTGGCATTTATTATGCCTTCCATCTCCCTTTAGCCTTCCCTTTATTCTTTCAATATTCACGCAAGCTCTCTTTCTCAAATGCTGGATCTGAATGATTCTATCATCATATACAGTAGACCAAGTAGTAGTAGCAATAATAATAATAGCTATCTTAAAATTAGAAGGATTTTAATGCCTATTCTAAAACTATCAGATTAGGATTATAAAAAATCCAGGTGACCCTCAGATGATTTTTCCAAGAAAAAGTGGAAGCTTTTCTTTTATTTATGGTCTTATTACTCTGCCCAGATAATATGGAAAAGTGCTAGTTGAGAATCATTGCATTAATTAAGAATAAGGGTTGGTCTCTTCCCCAGTGCTAATCAACTGAGCTCCTGAGGAAAAAGTGGATTCAAAATCTATGAAGTAATGATCATCATGATCATAGCTAGAGTCATCAGTTGGTTTCATTCAATTAGGTCTCATCCAATCTTTCAGTCTCTGTTTGAAAATCTAGATTCTCTTCCTATTCAATACTACTGTGTCATTTGACTTGATTGGAGTTGATGGGAGTCCTTGTACTTGATAGGAAAGCCTTGGATACACCAGCCTAAAATGCTGAATAGATGCCCTACCATTTGAATTGTCAGGGGAAGTACTTCAGATTATACTCAGGGCAAAATGACAATGAAGACTTTTTAAATACTCAGGGCAAAACTCTTTGTTTAATGCTGAAAACATTACTAAAACATGAGAACGGCTGAGGGTGACATGTCAGAATAACAGGAGATTGCTAGATCATGTTTGTGCCATGGTTAAATGCAAATTATAAAACACCTAGAGACTTCATAAAATGAATAGGAAACTCTGTTAATCTGACAGCATTTATAATCACTCAATAAATTTCCATGACCAAGGATGAGCTTGAACCTAGAACTCCTTGGCACAAGCCAAACACTTTAGTCAGCATACAACCTTGGCTGATGGACCAATGGCATAGGGCATAAGGTTCATGCAGAGACATGATTTCCTGAACTGCAAACCTTGTTGGATGTAGCTGTTGGGTTGAAACAACCTCGGCAGTTCCAAGAGCTCCCAACTTCAGCATTTTCTTGAAACATAAATATAATATCTGAGACTGGATATTGGACTGGATTAATCTAATCCTTTGCCTACAAGTAAACTGAATTTCTAAAGCCATTAGAACTTAGATAGGTTTGTGCCTGGTAGTATTCATTCATTCATTTCTATATATTAATATATTATGTATGCTTTCTCATGATTTGTCATGGAGAAAAATTTTTATGTAGTTGATAGGAATAAAAAATGATGGTCACATAATCAATCTCATTATTCCAAATGAAAATAAATTGTCAAAATGGTGTTCAGTTTCATCTTAGTTTTGGGTGTTTCATACTCTTACCTAATTTTCCATTGCTCACCTACAAGTGATAAACCTATAATCAGTTTTAAGAGCTTCAGATTAGAATGTAGCTAAATCATAGCCAAACTAAGTAAATGGATAATGTAATGTTATTAATTTGGGTCACCCCAAATTAAATAAAGACAGATTTAAAAAATCAAAACCTGTTATGACACATGCATTTTAATTTTTTTATTTTTTTTTTCAGTTCAGTTCCACCCGAGAAT
>JANHFP010003823.1:29106-41058 GCA_032468135.1 Calamaria suluensis | reverse complement strand
TCTAGATTTGCCATAGCTTTCCTCCCCAGGAGCAAGCGTCTTTTAATTTCTTGGCTGCAGTCCCCATCAGCAGTGATCTTTGAGTGGATACCCTCATAATATGGCACCTAATTGTTTTAAAAACAGTTAACTCCTTCATTAACTTATCTAGCAATTGCTTACATTTAGAAGCATTGTTATTCATTCTGCCAATATATATTAGGCTTTCTCAATGATATTTTTTAAAGGTCTCTGTATTTTAATCAAATGTGGATGTTTTTGTGCTTATACATGTTTAAAACCAAATTTGTATTTTTATACTGGTCATTTTCATCTTATTAGATAAGTGTGCCACTATGTAACTTTATAGATGTTTTCAAATACTCTTTATCATTTGTCTTTATCCTTAAATCATTATTTGTATTCTCAAAAACACTAGCAGCATCATAGAGAACAATTTTGCAAGTCTGAAAAATGTCTGAACGATGTGAAACATTGCTGGCTTGTTCAATACTATCTAATTTTGTAAGGAGATGTGGTAGACCAATCCTCCAGTTGAAATGAGACATTTATTGTAGGAATCCTTATTAAAATTTATCCAGTGAAAGGGACTCTACTTCTTCTGTTGAGTTGTTCATACCAATGCAAAGGGAAGTTATTTTCCTAATATCTAGCCACATCCATAAAACCAAATTGTAGTTTGTTGGCATAAACTTAATGAGAATTTGACTGAAGAAATACTACAGGGAAATTAGGAATGTATTGCTGCTTACCTTTGTAAGTACTTTTAATTTTTTGTATATTTCTCATTGATTGCATTGTGTGTTTTCAGGGCCATGGGACATCTATACAGGGATGCTTACTGGTCCCAGAACGATATACATGAAAAAATACAGGAAGCTAAGAAACAAGTGACCAAAAGCAAATTAGAAATGTTCACCATAAACCGTATGAAATATTACCATCAACAGTTGAATCAAAGGAAACAGGAGGGCTACACAACAACTTTTATAGATCTCTGGGGACTCATCATAGAGTATTTGTTCAATGATGGGGTATAGTCTAATTTATTCTTTTTCACTTCCTAAGACTTATGGATACCTGTTGTACAAATATAAAGAGTAATATTGCAATAATACACTAATTAGAACACCAATTGCTAGTTTATCAAAATACCACTATTTGATAACCATTGGAAGTAAATCAGAGGTGGGTTTCAGCAGGTTCTGAACAATTCTGGAGAACCGGTAGCAGAAATTTTGAGTCGTTTGCAGAACTGGTAGTAAACATTCTGACTGGCCCCACCCCCATCTATTCTCTGCTTCCCAAGTCCCAGTTGATGGGGAGGAAATGGAGATTTTGCAGTAGCCTTCCCCTGGAGTGGGCTGGGAATGGAGATTTTACAGTATTCTTTCCCTGCCATGCCCACTAAGCCACACCCACAGAACTGGTAATAAAAAAATTTGAAACCCACCACTGAAGTAAATGTTCTGTTACATTAATAATAATAACATTAATTTGGGTTTCAAGTACCCAAAATGGTATCAAGCAATTATGCCATTTTTATTGACCTGAGTTTTTTAAAAAAGCCTTTATTAATTTCATCTTATGTTTCACCCACTTATATTCAATTGTTATATTTAGGTTTATCCTATACTGGGTTACTTTAAGCATCTTTAATATTAAGACGATATTCCACTTGTATTTATGTATTTTTGGTTGTTACCTTTTACCTATTCCATAACATTTCATTTTTTTCTCCTTTACAATTAGAAAGATAATCACAGGCTTTCAGAGCAGAAAGAATCTTTGATAAATGGGCAAAACCCCTTGCCCATCTATGTAACTATTAACATCAAGGACAATTATAGCACCGAAGACTTCAAAGGTGAGTGATAACACTAAAGAGAAAGATTGGTTGTGTTTTTTATGATAACAAAATGAGTTTTGCTTTTACATCTCTTTGGAGCCACAGAATATGAATGACAAGATTATATCTCCTTTTTTTAAAAAAAAATATTTATTTAAATTTACAGTTAAAAAAGATCAACAATAAGAAGAATTAAAGACAAATCGAACAAGACTCATGACACAAAACATAGATCAACAAACTTTTCTATCTCTTACTTCATTTTCAGTTTAAAAGGCGACCTTAGATATTTGATCATTATTTAATTTTCTCATTGGCTGAAGTATCGGTCTTTAATCTGATCACATCTCCCAGTTATGAGCATAGATGGCAGTCTCTATCCAACCTTGGATGATCTCCAAATAGCTAAGCAAAATCAAACCTGGTTAAGATTGAAATTGTAGACTAGGTGGCAAAATAAAAGAAATCCCAGAAGGCAAACCACTTAGGTTTTATTGCCCATGAAGTTACACCCATATTCCATGAAGTCACTAAGAGGCAAGCTTGAGTTTAAGAAAATATTTATATGAGGGTAGAGTATGTTTCTATAGAAATCTAGCATCACAAGTGGCTGCCACAGTATTTCCAATATTAACATCCATCCATCTGTCCATCCATCCAGAAGTCAAATAGTCAAATTTTAAGTAAGCATCTCCAAATATTTACATCTGATTATTACTTGATCTACATAGTGCTTATATTTATTTTATATGTAGATAGAGGAATTTTGCTTTATGAAATATAGATCATCCGATCTCCCTTATATATTTGCAATGGAGCTGATTTGATGGGATGAACTGCAATGTTAGAGAGTAGGTTGTTTGTCTCTAAATGGAGGGTAATAGATTGGTTGATGATTGATTCCATGACTTTGCAGGTGATGCAACATAATGAGATTGGCCTGTAATTTTCAACTAGGCAGGGGTCTCCCTTTTTGAAGATAGAGGTGTCCGTGGCTAGTGACCATAGGTTGGGCAAGGAGCTGGTTCTGAAAGATATCTCATAGATTGTGTTTAGAGGTTCTGCTATGGCAGTGGAAAGCTTTTTTAAGAAGCAGGCACATAATCCATCAGGGCCAATCGATAGATATAGTTTTAGGTTGCATAGTTCCTTTTCAACATTATCTTCTATAAAATCAATATGTAACAGATTGTTGAAATTAGTTGTGGTACGACTAGGAAATTTGGATGCAGTCAATGCAACAAGATAATTCAGGATGGTTATCAGTGAAAATGTTTGTATGGCCAGTAGAAGGATAATTTTAGGTTTCTCTCCCCAAATGTTGTCCCTCTTTGCACAATGGAAATTATTTTTGCTTTGCAGGTTTGTTTATACTTGTTTACAATTAGGAGTGCTCAGCTACTGTTTTTCTTTCTTCTTTCCCCAGAATGGCTAGAATTTACTCCCTATGAGGTGGGATTTCTGAAGTATGGAGCCTTTGTGCATCCTGAGGACTTTGGAAGTGAATTTTTCATGGGACACCTGATAAAAAAGCTTCCAGAACCCCGGTTGTGCTATCTTCATGGTGATGTGATCAATTATCTGATAGAAATATCAAAGTATTTTTTTAAACACCTCATATGTGGGTCTCTGGTCTGATTCATGAGTTAAAGAAAGTCAACGTCAAGTTCTGCAGATGTCATAGAAATCCATCCTCCATTAGACCTAGCAATATGGTCAATGGAAAGGGATGAGGAGAGTTGGAGGAGTATACATTTCCACTCTTGGCTGTTCTAAGATAATTAACAAGAACATAGCAGTCTTTTTTGTTTAGATCTTGGACAAAATTAATTAATTATCAGAGTCACCTTGAATCTCAAGTTGGGCAGCAAATAAATTTGAAAGAGGGGAAGAGGAGAGGGAGATATAAATGGGAAATATAGATTCCTGGCTTTGTTCTGAAGCCATATTTAACCAAATAATCCAAGCTTCCAGAAGAACATACAGGCTGAGAACATAGATGCCTCTAGATAACAATGATAATGAAGAAATTGTGACATTTATTTATGATAATATGAGTATGAGTGTTCCAGCTTTCTGCATGTGAACATATACCCAAACCTAGCACATAAAACATTCATGAGTATGAGTGTCCTTCTACTTCAGAACATAGTAAGGTAGTAAATATTTCATTAAATATTAGCATTAGCTTCCAGGTTGGTCACTTCCTTCTGTTTACAACTGTTTACAACTCTTTTCACACAGACATTCCAAACAGAGATTTAGGCAAGGGCTCTGTTATGGAGAAATTAGAAACGAGGAACTAGGGAAGAGCTAGATTCAAGTCCAGACTCAGTCTGAAAGACTGCTTAGTGACTTTAGGCTCATCACCGTCTCTGGGGTTGTTGTTATGAGTGAAGAATGGAGAGATAACTATACATAATGCTTTGAGTTCTTAGAGAAAAAGAAACAAAACTAAAACTAACACACGAAGGGAGATCATCTGGGTCAGTTGAATGACAGGACAATTCTCAGCTGAACTGTTTTTAGGTTGCCGGTAAAGATATCATTCTCCTTCCCCATAGGTATGTGGAGTAGCATATTTTCAGTCAACTTGTTGTATATTTGGAATAGAGTTAACAGTTCAGAAGAATTCTGGCATCAATGGACTCAAGACAAATTTATAGATATTGGTGAGTTCCTGCTTCTGCTTTGTCTGAATTTCCACTGTTAAACCAATATAAGTAGGGACAGTTAGGGGAGGGGGGCATGACAAAATTTTATAGTTGAGTTCACAAACTACATGTGGGGCTTGTTTGGTTTAGGCTGCGTAGGCTAAGCCATTGTGGGTTATAAAATATGGTTGCAGGAAAGAACTGCAGCAGCCAACTGTGGCTTTATTCAGTAAATCATAGCTACACAAAACACAGCTTAGCAGCGTGTGCGAACCGACTCTACATTCAGTCCAGAAATGAGTTATTTTGAGAATATTTTCCTTTAAATGATTTCATTAACCAGAAGCCTATCTTAGCAAAAGACACGGTGGTATTGCAGTCTTAAAGAAGAAATGAACCTCATAAGAAATGTAACACTAATATCAGGAGAGCCGTACAGCTATTAGTCTTTACATAGACATGTAAAATGTAAAGTTAGAGATGGATCAGAAATGATGGCTGAATGCTTGCTAATGAAATCCAGTTGCATGCTCAGAAGGGATCAAGATGGTAGACACAAAATCACAGTGCAAGACCCATTCATTGTGTCCATGTGTGCAATGCCAATGCATGTAGACAAGGACTAGCGCTTGGGTCGTGACATTGCATTTGTGTTCTAATTCATTCTGAGCCTTCACCGCAGATGTCACCGAAAGTGAAACATGAAAGTGAATATATGTGTCCCCAGGATAATGTTGCAGGATCCAATCTGGGTCAGTCACTGGGGCCAGAGGTTTAATCATCCGAGCTTTCAGACTCATGCTGGAGTCCATCCTCAGGGAACATCTCTCTAGCAGGAGAACCTCTCTAGCAGAGTGCAGGTTGCTAGAGAGAAGTGACCTGAAGATGAGTCCAAAAGCTCAGTTGATTAAACCTCTGGTCCCAGTGCCTGACCATTTTACGCACATGCACCATGAGTGGGTCTTATATTATGAATGTTTTGTTCCAATCTTGAGGCAATTTCTTTCAAAACACTTCAGGTTATGTTTAAACATACAGTATATTTATTTTATATATGTTTGCCAAAAGCCATTGGCCCAAATACATAAGCCTTAGAACAGGGGTCTCCAACCTTGGCAATGTTGGTTCAGGAATTCTGGGAGTTGAAGTCCATGTTGTCAAGTCACCAAGGTTGGAGACCCCTGCCTTGAGGTTAATAACAAGAAAATATTTCCAAGTTTCAATTTACTTCTATTGTCAGAACATATAGGCTTGTTCTGAAACTGAAATGAAAATGTACTGACTTTGTATACATACCTTAATCTTTTTTAAAAAAAAATACTTTTTATTAGAGTTTTGCAATAGTAAAAGACGTACAAACATTATAGAAAATAAAATAAAAATATATGGAGTGTGAAAACATTAAAAAGAGAATATTGAAAGAAGTAATTCCCTATCTTCCTTGAAACAAGTACAGGCAAATTAATAGTTTCCTATCCCTTATGAGTTTACATACATGATTTACTTATTCCCATTGTGCCCTCTCTTCCCTTATGCATTCATAGGTACAAAATTTTTGTCATTTCTGTCCAAACATCAGCAAAAAAATCTATAAAGGGTTTCTGGAATCTTACAAAACTTTCCATAGTTTAACCCTGATCAAATAAGTCAGTATTAAATCCATTTCTTTTCGTTCTAACAAGCTTCACCTCTAGTTTATCAAGTGGCCCTTATAGGTGTCAGTCCTGGAGCCATCTTTTACATTGGGCCTTCAAGCCTGCCACATTTTCTGTTGTGGGAAAATGGGAGGGGGGATTATGTGGTGTATGGGAGAGATATAGTCAAAATAGCATTCCTTTCTCAGAGAATCAAGGATGGCCTGCCCTGATACCTGGAGTTGGATGACTGGGAGGCATCTCTGGATGGGACAGTGCCTGATTGGGCCATGTGATAGACGTGTGGGTGCTGGGCAGGGACTTGAACTTTCACTTGGGTGGGGAAAACCTGGGAACTTTCACAATTCGGGTTTCCCAGATGTGCCAATATGACACCTCTAATAAAATGGAACGTTGAGGAATCTTCAGCCTTGGAGTCTTCTTTCGTTGGGGGTGTGTTACTTGGAACCCTGACACCAGGATTGAATCTCTATCCAGACTTTCCTTCTCCCATCTTATTTTAAAATTTTAAAAAATCCACCAAATAAATACTAGCCTCGGTCTCTTTTCATTTCTTGATTAATCTTCGATTCTACATGTTTGAATTGGGAGAAAAATATATATTTCTTAACCTTTCGTGCCTCATTGCAGATGAAGATCCACACTTACCTACAAAACCCTATGAGCTAAAAAGCCGCATGTTTGTCCCACCTGGAAGTCTAGCCACGACACTTCGTGGGGTTTTGACCGATCGCTTAGCTGTTGCTCAGTATCACAATTTTCTGAAGGGTTTCCAGCTGCATGACTGCTACATGGAGGATACGCATTTTCATAGATGGAAAGGTGAACAGCACATAGGATTTCTAACTATCATTAACATGGCATTCGGATTAGATTTTTTTAAATGTATTTCTAAATGAGTGCTTTTGGGATTAAAATCTTAGTCTGGAGGTCTACATTGTTGAGTATGGGTCTGAATTTGGGTTCCAAATGCCATATCTTCCCAGATTAAAAACTGTTAAGTTTTTAACTGTTAATTATAAGCAATAATCTGATTATTGCTTATTCTCAATATATTGTATATTATCTCCCTTCCACTGAAATTAAGCAAAATGACTAATGAGTAGCAAATTTATATATATGCTACTTTAGACTATGAGTGGAGGTCCAGAGTTCCCTTGCAGTGAGATGGGCAACAAACATAATAAATAATAATAAGGTTAGAAGTTTAATGGTTTCCCCTATCCACTCATGACTGACTCAAGGGGATGGTGTTTATCTCCAATTCTTAACATAGGACATTGTTTGAGACATGCTTCTGTCATCGTGTGGCCAACATGAAAGTATGGAATGTGATAGCCTTTTCTGTTGAAGTGGTACTTATTTATCTACTCACATTTGCATGTTTTCAATCTGCTAGGTTGGCCGCAGCTGGGCAAGCAATGGGACCTCAGTCGGTTGCATTGAACTTGACCCTTGCACCTGGGCTGTCAGCTTTCTAGCTGACAAGCCCATCATCTTAACCATCAGATTAAGAAAAAAAATATAGCAAAGAGAAACAAGTCTAGTTATCATTAGAACATGCAATACCTTAATAATCCAGACCCTTAATAATTATAGGTTTATGCTTATGCATTGAGTTCTATTGTCCTCGCAAAAATAAATAGATTTTAAAAGCAGTGCTGTTTTTCCTTATACCAACTCTATACATATCATACTTCAACTGCCATTTACTGCTATGAAATACTTATTTTACCCAATATTAGTAAAGTTAATATAAACATAGTATTTACACGCTGCCCAATTTCTTTTGCATGGCACACTAGAATAATTTCTGGATTTGCTTATAGCTCATGGTCTGTGATTGTTGAATTTTTGATTTTAAATGTTAGAATTAAATAGGCAACCTTTGTCAGGAGGAGCATATTCAACACACAGAAAATCATAAGCTATATTTTGGTACACCCGAAAGGATGAGTGAAACTCCTGAAAGATCTCTGATTTTGATGTAGCTAAATGGTAGAAAATCACATTGTCAGAGCAATGTGTTTCCTTTCCAGCTACTACATTGGATTGTTGTCCCAATCAGCTAACAGAATATGAGGATCACCTGGGCCTGGTGGATGCTGGATTTTTCATCAATACAAGTTGCCCACCACTCTTGAGGCTAGAGAGGAAAGTGGATGTCATCCTGCATTTGAGCTACAGTGCAGGTTCACACACATTGGTAATAGATTTTATTTATTGCTTGCTTGCTTATGTCTGATAAATATATATGGTAGAAGCTATACCATGCATTTAATAGGTATAACAATCTCAGTGGAATTTGGCCACAGGTGTGTGTGTGTGTTTGTGTTTAAATAGTAAAAGAAAAGATTGTGGACACACCTGAAAGCATACCATATTTATGCAATTGTATACCTGTGCATTCTGAAATAATTACCACAAAGCTCAATGAGTCTGACTGCCAAATGAGAGTAGGGCAGTGGTGTATTGCTATCGGTTAGCACCGGATCTGAAAAACGGGTAGCGGTGGTGGTGGGAGGCTCGCCCACCCACCTGGACGCTTTTGCACATGCGCAGAAGTGTCACACGCAAGCGTCTACGAGCACACAAGCACCCAGAAGCGAATCGGTAGTGCTGGGTTTTGAAACTTACCCCCGGAGTAGGGTTACTCTTTTAAAAGATGAGGACTGAAACAAAAAAAGAATAAACAGCCCTTTCGGTAAGGGATGTCCATAGGGGGAGAGAAGTGGCCACAGTTAAGGCCCTGCTTCGTTTTTACATAGGTTACACATGAGGCACATATAAACAAGGACAAAGGCGTTTTATTGCACAGTCACAGTCTGTGCCACAGTCATGCCTATCAACCTGGACTTTCCTGCTTCCGGTCATGAGAAAACAATCTCATCTGCTATTAGTCACTTCTCTCGGTTTCTAATACTATATTATTTATTGATTTACCTTATTTCTCAAATTATACTTCCTCCTGAGGTGAGGGCCACCCCAGGTTGGCAGCCTCTGCAAAACCCTGAAAACATTCCCTTGAGAATTAACTTGTGGAATCTCAGGATAGCATGGAGCCTACTAGAAAGTTGTTAGCGAAATGGACTCTCTGTGACGTTCAAGTGCTCTTCCAGCAAAAGCAGGCTCCCGAGCTACGTTTTTAGCTATCATGGTCTATGTAAATCCTAAAATCCTAAAGTCAGATATTGTTAATTTTTATGATTGGATTATATTACTACAAGTTTTACTTACTGTCAGTTCTAATACTGAGGTTGTAAGAAGCAAATATTTCACCATGAGCTTTCTCTGTTGAGTAATCCCACATTTAATTTCTAAATCTTGTATTTGTGAAAACCAAACTTTTCTGTTGAACTGGTACTATATAATTGGTGTTTTATTGGAGTGCAATATAACAATATTCACAATTGGGTTTTTTTCCCATTTTTCATAATATCTCTTCTTTTTTCATTTCATATGAGCGCAGCCTCTAGAAGATGCTTGCAAATACTACACAGAACAAGGGATTCCATTTCCAAATGTTGTCTTAACAGAAGAAGACAGGAAACAGCTGAAAGAATGCTACTATTTCAATCAGGCAGAAGGTTCTGGTTGCCCCATTTTGGTTTTCTTTCCATTAGTGAATGATACTTTCCAATATTACAGTTCACCTGGTAAGTTATTGGCAGTAATTGGGCAACTGGCCGTGGTTTATTTGGTCATCATCATCAATATTAATTACTTCTTAAGGAAAGAAGGATCAATTACTAACCCTGGAAAAAATTATCATTGACTAGATTAGGGACATTGTGAAGTGAGGGAGTAGGACAGATTTTCTGATGCTCTTAGTCTCATATCTTCTCATACACTTTGACTGATATCTACCAATTTCTCCCTCTTTACCAGTGGTGGGTTGCTCCCAGTTCGGACCAGTTTGGGTGATCCGGTAGCGCTGACAGTGACATCAGCGAACCAGTTCTGTATGACTGGGAGCCGGATCCTCCCACCCACCCCCCAGATTTTTGACCAGAGGAATTGGCTGATTGCTGTGCCTGGCCACTCCTAAATGATTCTGAGCATGTGCAGAGCACATGTACAGTGTGTGTGCTGCCATGCTTGCTGTACTGCGCCTGCGCAGAGCACACATGTCGTGCGTGCTCTACTGCACATGTGCAGAGTGCATGCATGCAAAGCACATGCACAGTCATGCAATGAGAGAACCGGTAGTAAAGGTAAGTAGAAGCCAAGGTTTATTCACCAAGGTTGTGGCACCAAGGTTCTAAGTCTATGGACCAGTCATACTCAGAAGTCAATGGGCAGTGATAAAGGGAGAAGTGCATTGTTGCATTTTCTTGTCTGAACTTGAAGCCCTCTCTTTGACCTCAGAAGGAGAAATCTGAAGAGGCTGAACTGCCCTGAAAAGCTGTATCAGAGGCTATATGACTGCAGTCTTTATTTGGCAAAAAATAAGATTGCGCCAATGGGTACAGGATCAAATGAGCTCATTTATATTAAGCTAGATTAGAGTTAAAGAATAAAGGCCAGATGCTGAAAACTTTTCATCAAGTGAATTCTTTTTCCTCCTGAAATAAGCCGATAAAATAACCTTCTATTTTTTTCTTGTTTATCCTAGGTGAGAAGCGCTCTGAAGCTGATATGGCTGGTGGCAGTATTGACGTTTCTAGTTGCAGAACCCCATATTCCACTGCCTGCCTGAAATATTCAGATGAGGATTTTGACAAGCTTGTGAACCTAAGTGAATATAACATCCTGAATAACCAGCACCTGATTTTTCAAGCTTTGCATGCAGCAATAGAACGGAAAAGGCAGAGTTGCTGCAAGAATTAAATTCCTTTCTATATGTCATCATAAACGGATTGTGGCTGTCTTTTGTACCCCCCCCCTTCATCAAATTAAATATTTTCTACATTAGCAAAGCACTGTTGTACTTTAAAGATAAACAAGTGTGTCATAGATTGACACAGCATCACCCCAGTCCTGTGGGCATTTCTGTCAATGTGTCAGTATTGTAAGCATTCCTTTTAAGATATTCAACTATAATTATGTTCATAAGTGCTAAATGCATTGTAGATTTTGTCCTGACATCCACCCGCCACACCATCTGATATTTTGATATGTTAAGTCTGAAAAGATAGACTAATGCAGTTATTTGCATCCAGAATGACAGAGGAATGGGTGGTCAGTGCACATGCAGAATGGGAAATGTGATGAACCTTGCTACAGAGTTTCAAAGCTAAGGCTTCCTCTGAATTTTTTTCCCCATTAAAAAGTATAGTTCTTTTCCTTTTTTTTTAGCAATATGAGCACCCTGTAATCAAATTGGAAGCTTGCAGTTATTGGATCAAGCTTTCAGTTATGATACAGTCTTTCGGTGAAAAGGAAAAGGTTTAAGACTAGCAGTCTTACTCCAGGATTGAGAGTAGAGTTAGCCAAGCCAAGCCAAGCCAAACCAAACCAAACCAAACCAAACCAAACCAAACCAAACCAAACCAAACCAAAGAAAACAAAACAAAACAAAACAAAACAAAACAAAACAAACAAAACAAAATAAAACTTACCAGTTGCTCTTGTTCTGACTTACAACTGTTCTCCTTTCATTTTGGCACAATATAGGAACCTAAATGTAGCAAGCCCTGACTTAAAGGTAAAGGTAAAGGTTTCCCTCGCACATATGTGCTCGTCGTTCCTAACTCTAGGGGGTAGTGCTCACCTCTGTTTCAAAGCCGAAGAGCCAGCACTGTCCGAAGATGTCTCCGTGGTCATGTGGCCGGCATGACTAAATGCCAAAGGC
>JANHFP010003821.1:18874-32713 GCA_032468135.1 Calamaria suluensis | reverse complement strand
AAGTATTTGAGTTTCATCTTTAGGATCTGGCCTTCCAAAGAACAGTCAGGGTTGATCTCCTCTAGGACTGACTGGTTTGATCGCTTTGCAGTCCAAAGGACTCACAGGAGTCTAATCATAGATATTGTTAAGGAGCTAATGAAATGCCAAAGCAAGTACAGTAACTATGCAGTGCATCATCCTTGCTTTTTGTAATTATTTTATACTATAAGTATAACTATCTCTATACATTTCATTTTTTAAAATTTTGATACTTTATTTTTTACGTTTTATTCATTAATTTTTTTTGGCTGTGATTCTCATATTCCTGATTCCATCGGATCTATGGGATTAGGTGTTCCCTTTCTGTTGAAGTTCAAAGTTCAAAGCACTCAACTGAGGAAATAAAAGTATGAGATATGCAGTGCAGAATTTGCTTATCAGTCTTATAAACTACATACCCATCAGCTGTCTCCAAGCTTGAAGGAGTCAAATCTCAATCATACGTTCCATTGGTAGTGGAAGTCCTTATTTCTTCTTATATGTTAATTTATCCTCCACATTAAGTGCCACATCATTAAGTTTGGTGTTGAATATTCTTCGCTGTCAGCTGGAACCACTCACAAATACTGTAGTATACTTTTCCCCCTTCAGCCACTATAATTGTGATACAACTTTGTTTATCAGACATATCAGGCAATGATTTTAAACTGACTCAGTCATTCTCCCCCCTTCTTAAATAATATCTCTACAAAAAACAAACCAGGCTTTGTTTTACAGAAGTGTCTCAAACAGCAGTCTCAAAATGGATCCTAAATTCCCAATCAAACAATTACAAATTGCTCCATTACTCCCAGCCAAATTATCCCTTTGGAGTAATTACTTATTTAAAAATCACTGATTTAAAATCAAGCAAAAATAAGACAAACAAAAAATTGTCAAACATTGTGATGCTCCAGACTATTCATTGTTCCTCCTGTGGGTCCAGGCAGGGGTCTTTAAAGGTTTTTCTTAGTTGTTTTCTTAAATGCCAAGTCACTGTTGTTAAATTCCATTTTCCTTAGTAGACTCAGCAGTGAAAGTATAATTAGTATTCTGGGTGGAGTTTGACTTCCATGAGGATAGCAGAAATAGAGTAAAATAAAAATGATAATGGGAAGATTGCAGGTTAAACATAAATTGAATCATCAAAATTAGAAGAGTAAAAGTGTTCCTATTAGACAATTTCCTCAGTGCCATTTTACTGGAATTCTTAAGTATATTTTCAGCTTTTGAAGTTGCTATATATTTTCTAACTCAAAATTAAATGAGATGTAAATGAGCAGGAAAGAATTGTCTTAAGAAGAAAGTAACAATGGGATTTTTGTGGGTAACAGGTGCTATTACTCTAATTATGCCAAATATTTATTTAAAAAAATTATTGAATACAAAATTGTCACTCTAGAATTTCAGGACAGATATTAAAAAGCCCTATTATCTTGTAATAACATTTAGAGCAAAATGTTTATATAAGAGAAAAAAAATGAGAAATCTTGTACACAAAATCTTTTTGTCTTTTTAATCCGAAAAGATGCCTCTGATGTGTTTTGCAGCAAAATTACTTACGCATTTGAAATAGATCAATGCTTCTTGGTACTCTTCAAGTTTTACTCCTTATACTTTTTTCATAGATATATTTTCCATCATGGTGGGTGAAAAGAGGAATGGAAATCTTGGGCCAAAACTACAAGCTTATGCTGAGGAGCTAATCCGCCAACGTCGTGGACAAGATGGACATACTGAATACCTGATTCGCTGGAGCATCCTGAGTTTAGATGACAACGTAGAAAATACCTCCCATGCTGCTTCAACTGAGAACAAAATGGATAACATTCTTATGTGGATGTCAGCAGAAGAAGTTTATGCTAATTGCCCCACACTTTTGGGCAAGAGGAAGCCTGAGGGGCAGCGAGTAAAAGAGGAGAAATCACCTAGCACATTCCCATCTGATGTCACAGTGGATGAAGCTTCCTTGCATGAAATGAAGGCTGACGTTAGGAACCTGGTACAGCGTGCTAATCGACAGATGGCCAGGACAAGTGGTCCGGAGTCCTCCATCCTTAATACTGTCCATGTGCTCAGTGCTTATGCCAGCATTGGCTCATTGACAGGTGTCTTTAAGGAAACAGGTGCTTTAGACCTGCTGATGAAGATGTTGTGTAATGAGGAGAAACAAATTCGTCGTAGTGCTGGCAAGATGCTGAGAGCGTTGGCTTCTCATGATGCAGGTGAGGTTGCCTACTGAGATGTATGAGCTTTCAATCTGTTTTTGAGTCTTGTCATATTTGAGAGATATATTAAGCTATATTATCCTGGAGAAAATCAACACCAAAGAAACAGTGCAGAGCATCTCCCAGTAAGTTGTTTGCTGCTATCTGCTCTGTAAACATTTGTTCTTTGTTTTGTTGCCTTCAAGTCAGCCTTGATTCCTGGCAAGATTTCAGAAAAGATTTGCCATTGCGTTCTTTCTAGGTCCGAAACTTTCTAGTCAGAAACTGACTAGGCCAAGTCACCCAGTAAATCCATGCTTACTCAAGATTTGAATAAAATTGTTGGAATTAATGGAAAAAGTTAATCACAAATAAGGTTTTTTGAATCCAGTGTCTATTCTAGGGTTGCTTCCCGATTGGCTCTTTATTCATGCAATTACAGCACATGCTTTTGGGCAGCAGAATTGTAGAAATTTGTTTCTACCTTAGCATTGATACAGAAATAATAGTTACAAATATAATTGTTCATCTAAACTGCTGGAACTTGAAGGCAACAGTTTCTCTTTGGTGGGAAAGAAACCTTTTCATTTTCATGAATGGCTGTTTCCCACATGTCAACATGGCACCATTTTCAACAATCTATAAGTGAGTACAGTATTTTTGCAGCCCCATTTAAACTGATGAGTTATTTTTTTAGAAAAATATTGAACAAATAAATGTGGCGTAAACTTGAGATAATTGGCTGGCTGCTGATTTTTGCATTCCATCTACAAATCTCAACACATTGTGTCTTTTGGACATGCTATTTTAACTATGGATATTGGAGCTATTAGGTTTCTTTTCTCTCTTGTTATTTTCACTTTATATATGAGTACTATAAGTACAAAAATACAAAGGAATATAGGAAAGACGGGAGGGAAAAGGAAAGGAGTAAAAGGGGAAAAGAAAAAGGCATTGACTTCTGACTCCCTTTGGTGAAAATAAAATAACATCAAATCTCAACTTTTTACTTTTACATAATTGTATATACTAGCCATTTCTATAGCAACAAACCTATCTAATCTGTAAACCCCAAAGTTTCATTTTTTCCATCTCAAGCACAAAGTCCATTCCATCTACAGGTCTCACCGCATTGTGTCTTTTGGACATGTCATTTAGATGATATTGGAGCTATTAAGTTTCTCAGTTTATTTAACAAGTTGGTTCCTCTTAGGGTATTAGCTACCTCATCTATGGGGAAATCAGTTTGAGCTCTTGAAATTAGGAAAAGTTTGTAAACAGACTAGTATATTTGAAACAATATTATGGTATTGTGGTATTAAGTGACATTGTGACAAGATTTTAAGAGGATTGCAATGCCACTTGTCTTAGTTATCATTGCTAGGTAAAATACTGTGAAAAAGTAAAATATCTACCACAAATATTAGTCTACCAATTTCATGTAAATTATATGACCTGTATGATATACCTTCAGTTCTCTGCTATGTCAAATACTTTAGTATGCTGTAGGTCTAGAGCTGATTAGATTTTCAGCATGCAAGTAGATAGGTAATCATGGAGAAATAAAATTTAGTGAAGGATCATATTAAGCATGGCTATTTTGGTTTCAGGAAGCCGAGCTTATGTTCTTTTGTCCTTGAGCCAGCAAGATGGCATTGAACAGCACATGGATTTTGACAGTCGTTATACTCTCTTGGAGCTTTTTGCTGAGACTACATCCTCTGAAGAGCACTGTATGTCCTTTGAAGGGATTCACCTCCCACAGGTACCAGCCTTTGGGTTGGCATTGATATGGGTATCAAGATTTCATTTTTCAAGAGGTGCTTGCAAAATATAAGGCTATATATGAATATCTCATGAAAGAAGGATAGTCCAAAATCAGGGGAAATCACATTCATGAGATGATGACCAATTATACCTTATTCCTGTACCAGAAATCCTACCTGCTATTCCTCATGTCTTTGTCATTTCTCTACTGGATTATTGCATGGGGCTGTTCTTGAAAAACATTTAGAAGCTTCAGTGGCCTAGACAGTTTTGGGTGCATGGGGTTTGCCTGGGTTACGTCACCATTTTAGATGCAGCATTGGCTCTCAGGATGCTTCTATGTGCAATTCAAGGTGGTGATCACCTTTAAAGCTCTGCAGGGCACATGTATTTGTGGAGCTCTCTTTCTCTGAGAGTCTCTGCCCATCTGACAGGTCCCCTCTTTGGAGCAGTGCTACCTTGTGGGACTAAGGAATTGCACCGGCCCTAGGGAACAGTATACCTCAGCTGAAATGGCCTGAATTTACCCCTGGGTGCCAAGCTGCATGGATGTGGTTGATGTGGATGATTTGTTATGTGGCGTCTTAATTATTGTATTTTGATTTCTAATTCATATTTTTTATTTGATTGACTTTTACAAGTTTATTATATTGATTTTGGTAGCCATGCGGTATTCATGGGGATGGCCATATAATTGCCCACCCCAAGTAAATATATAAATATATAAAAAATGCAATGGTCATTATTCACTTACTGAAAACTGATATGTGATACCTAATGAACATGGGACTGACAATTTGATGCTATCCAGATGTTTTATAGTACAGATAATTCTTGTTCATTAATGTAATCAGGACTGCAAACTCTGTTGCTAAGCAGTGCAGTTATAAATTGCAATGTCATGTGACTACCATTTTATGGGCAGGAATTTCAATAGTCCCAGTTGTTGGTAGGTAAATAATAGGCAGTTGCAGTGTCCTACAGTCATGTGATCTCCATTTGTGACCACCTGTTGGCTTCCTCATTGGCTTTGCTTGTTGGAAGCTACCAGTGAATGCTCCAAATGGTAACCACTTGATGGTGGGATGCTGCAACAATGTAATTGTGAGCTGGTTGCCAAGTGCCTGAATTACAATCGTGACTGGAGATTGGGCTGACCGCAACTGTGAGGACCCGTGTAAGTTATCCTCGTTCAGTGCCTTTGTAGCTTTGAATGGTTGCTGAACAAGTGGATGTTATACAAGGACTGCCTGTATAACTTCACATGGAATTTGACAATCTGTCTAGGGTTGATGGAGATGATCCACAATATTTGGAGGTAATTCCATGACTTAAGCCTTTCTTGGAATCCAACTGCGTTGCTTACTGAGATAGAATTTTTAAACATTTTTTTTAGTTATTGGTATGATAAGCTGTATTTATTTCAGATTCCAGGGAAGCTGCTGTTTTCTCTAGTGAAGCGTTACCTATGTGTCACTTCCCTCATGGACAAGTTAAATAGTACCACAGAACTGGGAGGGGATCATCAGGACTCTTCAGCACCCAGTTCAAGCTTCGGGGAAAAAAGCCGGGTACAACGAGAATTTGATTTCAGCATGGCCATGGCTAACCTGATTTCAGAGCTAGTCCGGGTCATGGGCTGGGATCGCAGCCAAGAAAGGGAACTTCTGTCTCTGACGAATGCCCAGCCTCGAATTATTCGATCCATCTTCCAGCCCAAGGGTTCCACTTGTACTGCTGTTCAGGTGCCTTTAGTAACTTCCAACCCTTCGCCAAGAAAAAAGCAAGGACAAACGTTTTTGACTCTGTCAGATTTTTCCAGTCGCAGCAGCTATGTTGAGTATGTGCAGGAGAATCTCAAGCCAGGAATGACTGTGCGGATGTTGGAAGAATACGAGGAGATTGATGCTGGGGATGAGGGTGAATTTCGTCAGAGCAATAGTGGAATGCCTCCTGTGCAGGTAGGTTGAGGGGCACAGCTTTCTTTAAATTCCTCCAGTGTCTTGGTAGTTTAGTTTTGTAATACTGTTTGGTATCAAAACTAAGGTAACACCCCCCCACCTTTTTATTATTACAGGAGCAGACATCTGCAATTCAATTAATGCTTGTTGTTTATAAAGCCCTTTTTAATTGCCTGGCATAGGGGGCAAGCAATTTGCAGCACTACTTGTCTCTTCCTGTCCAGTAAGATTGAGAAGAGTAGGCCTGATCAGCTTCCATCTTTAAAGCCATGTCATCTGATAGAACCAAGAACAATGATGGTTAACCTTTTCGGCACTGAGTGCTGAAACTGGAGCGCAAGCGCATGTGTGCACACACACCCTAGCGTTGGAACCCAGAAGAGAGCAGCTGGCTGGTGCACATGTGTGCGGCGGCCAGCTGCACTTCCAGATTCCAGTGCGGACATGCTGCGTGCCACTTCTGAGATACGTGCCATTGGTTTGCCATCATGGACCTAGATGATGCCTTCTCTGTTTTGCACTGGAATAGTATCTCCCTGGAGATTCAAGTTGCCTCTGGCTTTTTTTTAACAGGACTTGAAGACCTGGCTTTTTCCCCCCAGGCTCTGATTTAGGAGTGTATCCCTAAGTGAAATCATGTTAAAGTTGTCTGAAACTTTGGTTATTGCTATTTGTTTTAATGTATTGGGTACACTTTTTAACCCATATGTTTCCATGAGCTTAGGTGACTTAGGTGACATGTGATTGAGAAAGCTGGATCATCAAAAATGGCTAAATGAAGAAAAATGGATAGCATTAGCACTCTTATATACCACTCCATAGTCTGAGTCTCCATAGTCTCTCCATAAGACCACTACATGTCTGAGTTGTTTACAAATGTCAGCATATTACCCCCCCCCCCAGCAAGCTGGGTTCTCATTTTACCGACATAAGAAGGACACAAGGCTGAGTCAATTTTAAGCCAGTGAGGATCGAACACCTGGCTGCGGGCAGTTAGCCTGCAGTACTACATTCTAACCATTGTGTCACCATGATGCTTTTGAAATGTACCAAAGAAAATTTTGGAATATCTTAGACTGCAAGTAAAGTAAATCATTCAATATTAGATGGAGTAAAGCAAAATATTTATTAGAACTACTACTAATAGAGCTACAGGTAGTGAGGCAATTAGAAAAGAGGTTGATATCTAGATGGGTAAGTATCACCACTGAGGTTACAAGAACTGAAAGAAGCAAATGACAAAAAGTCTTGATAAAATAATGTCCGTTGGGGTTATGAGAATTTGGAAGTAATTGAATAGCAATAGGCACTGTTCAACACACCTTCCTCCTCCTCCTATTCCCCCACCCCAACAATCCTCTGGGCTGGGCTGGGAGAGAGTAGCTTATCCAAAGTCACCCACTTGGCTTTCATGGGTAAGGTGGGACTAACTCACATTCTCCTGCTTTCCAGCCTGGTGCCTTAATCGCCAGACCAAACAATACCGCTTACTGATTGATACTAAAAAGCAATTCTGTTTATTTTGATCATTAACATAAATTATAAGTACTTTTGTCCCCTACAAGCTGGGCAGTGTTTTCTTTTCTTTATTTCAGAGCTACCATTATGTGGTTTGGAGAATTTGAGGAAATAGATCGCTTTAACTATGCAGTTCATTGTTTCACAGGTTTCGTGGCAGTCTACTGGCCAGACTTATTGGGTGCACTGGCACATGATAGAAATTATTGGCTCTGGGGAGCAAAATGAAGAGGATGCTGCACAAGAAAAAGTATCTAGTTTAACAGAGAACCTGAAACTACCCACAGGTGAGATTAGAGGTATTTACAAACTAAACTATGAGTATTCATAGTTATGCTATGAATTCATTTTTGCTCGTATCTTTTAACTAGTAAGATAATAAATTTTAGATGTGTTTACACAGAGAAAAAAGTTTGCTTGGCTAATATTACATTTTAGGTTAGATTTTAGCTTACTATAAGGATTAAAATCAAAGAAGAGAATACTTATTATGAAGTATTATACAATATATATCTTAGTTCTGCAGTCCTATCCGTTGTCATCTGAAGAAATGAAACATGGTCAAATACTGAAAGTTGAATAGTAGCAGCTATTTTGTGCCTTCCCCTTTTCACTATATTATTTTCTCTGAACTGCATTAGAGATGGATTTGTTTTGTTGTATTTTATTATTTATTTTATTATTCATTTTATTATTTCATTTTTATTCCATCTTTATTTAACAAATAACTCAAGGTGGTGAACATATTTATTATCTATTTATTATTATTTTTATGTCACCCATCTCCCTTGTAAGGTGATCCAACCATACCTTCCTCCTACTTTCCTCACAATAGCAACCCTGTGATTGAGAGGGCTGAAAGAGAGTGACTGACCCAAAGTCACTCAGCTGGCTTGGGTAGAATGGATGTGCATTTTTAGTTGAAAAATTCATATTCTTCTGCAGCTGAATAATTGTTTGCTTAGGAATCTGTAGCTGCATGGTGAGATAGGTGGTAAATAAATGTAACGAATGAATATCAGGATTGATCATATTATTTTCTGTAGCATTCTAGAGTGCCTACAAATGAGAAGTTCCTGAGGAAGAATTTTGCTAACAAATTAGTTAGAAATCTTCATTCTTTCTTCCCTGATGTATCTTATGCTGCCTCTAAATTTGCTCTGATGAGTTGAAGGACCATCTTGAGTGATGTAAATGCTGGTACTGGGAACAGGAAAGGAAAAGGGAGAATAGCAGATATCACTTCTCTTTGTAGGGCTGGAAATTATTCCAAATGTTATCATGTTTTCTCAAGCTATAGGCAAGTGACAGTCAAGTCTCTGAGTTCAAAAGCTTGTTTTTGCTCTCTCTCTCTCTCTCTCTCTGCAGCTACTCAGACATTTTACTGCAAACCCCTTGGAGGACTTTACTGTTTGCCATACTTAGTGGATCAGCTATACAAGAGTTCCGGAATGTTGAGCCGGGCTGAATGGTGGGAGCTACTTTTTTTCATTAAAAAGCTAGAGCAACATGAACAGCAGGAAATTATTCGGTTCATCCAGGAGAATCATGAGGAACAGGTAAATGGAACAAATTTTACTTGGGAGGAAGGGAACAGGACAAAACAGGCATCTGATTAGGAAAAACTGAGCCGTGGTAGCGCAGGAGTTAGAATGCATTACTGCACTGCAGGCCAACTCACTGATCACTCCAGGAGTTCAATTCTGAGTGGCTCAAGGTTGACTCAGTCTTCTATCCTTCCGAGGTTGGTAAAATGAGGGCCCAGATTGTTGGGGACAACATGCTGAGTCTGTAAACAGCTAAAGAAGGTGTAAAGCACTATGAGGTATATATAAGTCTAAGTGCTATTGCTATCTGATTAGGAAAGATGCAGTGGCACCTCCAACTATTCCTGTTTCTTAAAGAAATGTGAACTGGAGCCAAGAAGAACAGCTCCTGTGTTCTTTTCCTAATAAAGACATAAACAACCAGTGACTTGTTTGCCCCCTCCCCATTCTCCATATTTAGAATTGTACTGTTGAAAGGTAGACTCAGATTTTCCACATTCCCATGGTACGATTTTGCAGATTAAGAACCAGAATTCACTATTTTATAAGGGGTTGCGCTTAAGTTTAAGAATGGTAATGCTTTTATCTTCTTATCATTACCATGTCCTGCCACTACCATTCTAATTAATAAACGTTAAAAACTGTCTGAAAATATTTTTCAATATTCTTTCCAGTGATTCTTATACATTGGATCCCATGATTCTACATAGGGTCAAGAAGCTTAAATACAGCCTCTAACTGCTCAAAATGTGCCCTTTCCTGCCCTAGTATATGGTTGATCCATTGGACAAGCAGGCTCTTTTATCTTCTTACAGCTGTGATTGGATTTGAGAAGCACTATCTATATAACTTCTGATTACTGAATTGTCTTTTGCATTTTAAGCTGTCGGAACTAGACGAAGAGGGCCTGATTCAGCTGTCGGTATCAGTAGATTTGGCTCGGAAACTCTTGCCGCTCTTGAGCAAGTACTGTCAAGGCTGCACCCAAAATGATCTCCAGAATTCCCACATTTATCTCAAATACACCCTCAGCAAGAGAAGTTCAGAACAAGGTTGCCAAAGTGTGGACATGACCTCTGCAAAAGATAGTGGCTTTTCTGAAGCCATGGCTTCCCAAAAGCCAAAGGAGTCCGTTTCTGCTGAAATGTCTTCTCCAGTGCTGTCCACAACAGATAAGACTGATACACAGTTGATTAATAAACTTCTTCACGTAGAAGGACTTAACTTTCCAGACATACCAGATGAAAAAGCCAAAGGTAAATGCCAAAAAGATATGTATTTAAGATCATTTATGTCAAATAATTGCAGGAAAGAGAGGGAGGGTAGAGCTGAAAAAAATCAAACTAGTTTGGTGCAAATACAGCTGCTGTGGAAAAGAAAGAAGTTTAACAAAAAATTGGGTAGGTACTAAGAGTCTACTGATCTGTCCTTTGTTATTGATCAGCTTTCTTCAGTGGAAAGGTGTCAGGAAAGAGGAACTCCCTGGAGAAGCTTGCAGATATTGTAGACATAATACAGAAATCCAGTTCTGAGGTTGCACTACAGGTGGCTGGACTCAGATTCATAATCAAGATCTTAGAAGATGAACCTGGTCAAGAAAGGCAAATTATAAAAGTAGAAAGTGGACCCTCAATCAGGTCAGTGTTTTCCCTTCAATATGCAATAATTATAGTAGGCCTGTATTTCATTGTAAAGTGTCTTCTGTAGTTCCATGGTATTAACTTTGCTTTCTTTTAACAGCTTTCTTTCTTTTTATTCTACTTCTGTTTGTGAATCTTTGTAGTTTGTGATTTTCTCCAGTTCTTTTTCTTCTATTCTTTCTTTTGTTGTCTCCAGGTACATCAAATTCCACTATCCAGATCTTTTTGTCTTTCTTATCAACAGTTGCTAAGCCTGGAGCCACTCCTTCTCAGTTGTATATACAGTTGCATATTTATGTCTCTTTCACAGAAATATACCTTTGTACATAGTCTCTGAGTTCTTTCTATTGAGCTCCACTCCAGCTTTCCTGGTTTGATTTTTACCTGGTCCTCTAGCAATCATTTTATTTTCCTTAGGAGAAACTAGAGGTAGCACCTCTAGGGCTCTATTTGCTCAGCAACTTATAAAGGCGCAGCTATAGATTTAAAAGCTGTTTTGTGCTTCTCAGAGAGAAGATGGTGAAGATGCTGGTGGAGCTGCTCAGCAACCAGCTGAAGGAGAAATTGTTGATGGTGACAGCATTAAGGCTGCTTTATGTGTTAATGGCAAAGTACGATTGGCGAATCCTTTTTGCCACAGAAGGCGGGGTGCGTGCTGTGCTGGGCTGCATGCAGGAATATTCCCCTTCAGCATTGGTACAGCAGGCCGGCTTGGCAGTAAGTTGAATATATAAACGACATAAATTGATGGTGGGAATTTGATGTATATGTGTCTCTGTTTGTTTTTGTAGAATTTTCCACTTACTCTTAATGGAAACAAATTACATATTAAACAATAGTCAATGCATTAAAGTTCAAGAGCAAATAAATATGTTTAGAAATTAGAACTATGTAAGAATGTTTCTCAGAAAAATACTTAACATTTATCATTTTTTAAAATACAATGTTCTGTAAATAATATGATAATATGTCTTAATCCCACATAAATGAATTTTATGTAATGAAATTTCATCATGAAATTCAGTTGTTTGAATGTCAGCTTTCAGTCTAATGTATGGCTCCCAGTAAGTGATTACTGAGGCACAGAAGTATATCAAACATCTTCTCCAGTATGAGGAGAAAATCCCTAGAAGCAGCATAGGAGTAAATTAACTCCAGACTTTCCATGGGCCTGAAAATAACAAGCAAAATCAATAATTCACCATGAAAAGGAAGGCTATGGATAACCAGAAATGGACAGTGATATAAGTGAATAAGAAAATATTGGACAATCCTTTCCAACATAGCGGAGAATTAAACCTTAAATACGAAATAAGAAAATGAAAGAAATTAGTATGCTTGGATAGTGAGAAGCTATTGTTTTATAAGGTTGAAAAAGAAATTTTTTTATAATTTTATTAAAAATTACATTAAGCAGATAAAATTAATGCAAAGTATAATTTTTTTAAAAAATATGAAGAAAAAAGAGAAAAAAGAAGTCAATTCTTCCTTTGTCTGAACAAGTATAACTTTAGCAACTTGTTACCATCTCTTAAAGTACAACAATCTCTTCCATCTCATACCTCACCTCATTCTCTTAAACAAATCTTTAAAACCCCATTATCCATCTTAATCCGCAAAAGTCCATTAAGGGTTACCAGAAATACCAGCCTATCTATTACATGCTTGATCTAATAAACCCACCTGAATTCCATCCTTTTGTGTCCATTGTTAACAAATATCTCTCATGGATAAAGATTTTGCTCCATTCTGCATTATTTCTTTCTTTCTTTCTTTATTTCCATTTTTATACCTCCCCTCTCCATGGACTCGGGGCGGTTTACAGCCAAGTAAAACAGTTATATAGAAAATTTAAAATTTATATACTAAGTGGCTATTACATAAATGTTAAGATCCCATTAAGATAAAATTTATACCCTTTATTTAAACTAGGATCATTCCAGGCCGGCCTGACGGAAGAGATAGGTCTTTAACTCCCGACCGAATGTTTTAAGGTCGGGGAGTCTCTGCAGTGCTGGAGGAAGTTCATCCCAGAGGGCTGGAGCCCCCCCAGAGAAGGCTCTCCTTCTCGGGGTCGCCAAACGGCACATAGCGGTCGTTGGGACCCTTATCAAGCCCTCTATGGGACCGTACTGGTCTCTGGGAGACTATCGGCAGAAGGCGGTCTTGCATATACCTTGGTCCCATGCCATGGGTCGCTCTAAAGATCATAACCAGAATCTTAAAGCGAAGCCGGAAGACCACCGGGAGCCAATGCAGCTCACGGAGTAGGGGGGTCACCCGGGAGAACCTAGGGGCTCCCATAACCACACGCGCAGCTGCATTTTGCACCAACTGGAGTCTCCGGGTACTCCCCTTAGAAAGTCCCATGTAGAGAGCATTACAGTAGTCCAGGCAGGAGGTGACCAGTGCATGTGTGACCGTCCATAAGGCATCCTATCAAGAAAGGGGCGCAACTGGCGTATCCGGTAAACCTGATAAAAAGCCCCCCTGGTGACGGCCGTAATATGATCTTCTAAAGGCAGCCGTACATCCAGGAGGACACCTAAGTTACAAACCCTTTCCGCGGGGGCCAAAATTTCTCCCCCGATAGCCAATTATCAGATTGATACCAATAAAGGAGAGTATTTCTAGCTCAGGATTGAAATGAGGGGTCCTTGGTGCTCTCTGAGCTTGGTGGTTTTCTTGCAGCAGTGATGATGCTACCTAGTTTAGGTAATGAAATGTCTTCAAGAAAAGCAGACATATTTCTGATCTTCATTTTCTGTTTTTGGTTTTTCTAGGCATTGAAAGTATTGGTGGGTGCTGGGAATTGCGAGCTGCTCGGTACCAGTGGGAAATCATACCCTCTGAATCATTCAGATGCTCAAATGATGCGGGAAATTTTTGCCAGCATTGGTTCTGCTTCCAGCAAAGAATCTGATAATTTACTATGTGTAATTTGTATTGCTATTGAGAAGATGTTGGCTACACCTGGGTAAGATGAAAATAAAATCTTTTTTTTTTGTCAAAAAATGTTTTATTGGTTTTATAATTTTCCAAAAGGGTAAGGTCAATTGGATATTTGAATTTTTGTAACAGCAGTGTGATAATGTGTTTTTACAATATAGTAAATAGAAAGGATAAAAATAGCATATAGATAATTGCGTATTCAAATCAGAAAACATACAATATCTTA